>JAOWBH010220263.1:0-16798 GCA_028566215.1 Silene coronaria
GGTTACAACTCATTCAAATTCAAATTCCTCGGACAAGTTATGTGTGTATGCTGGCGTATCAAGTCTTAGCATATTCTTTCTGTTTCTGAGGGCTTTCTTTTCTGCCCAGCTAGGATTATAAGCTTCACTGGCTTTTTACAATGGTTTGAATAATTCGATATTTAGGGTTCCTAAGCATTTCTTTCACTCAACTCCTTCAGACGGATTTTCACACCTGTAAGACCAATTCCCAAGTTATTTAATTTTTACGTCTCCAAGAGAAAATCTAACTAGTTTTACTGATATCTACATCTTAAATTTTCAGATCTCACCAGATTTGGGTACAATAGATGTCGATGTTGCCTTTTCCTTAGGTTTTATGATAACTGGTGGAATTGAGTTAATTGTCATAATTTTCATTATGGCATCAGTCACTTGGCCAGTCCTGATTGCGGCATCTCTTGCTTTAGTTGCCTCTGAAATTATGTTCAGGTAGCATCTGACATTCAGTTTTGTGAAGTTTGAGATATAGGGATTAAAAGTCCTGAACTTCCGCAGTTTTATTCATGCTATTATTTAGCTTCTGCAAGCGAAATCGCTAGGATCGATGGAACAACTAAAGCTCCACTGACAAATCATGCTGCAGAAACGTCTCTAGGCGTCACAACCATTAGAGCATGCAACGTGACAGGTATTTCAGGAATTTCTTAGACCTAGTAGACACAGACGCAAATTTGTTCTTCTATTCCAAAGCGGCTTCAATATGGTTAGTCCAGAGGATAGAAGCACTACAAATTGTCACTCTGTTTACAGCTATGTTCTCATCAAAATTCCGTTATGTGACCAGGGATGAGATTGTGTACATCTTATCCTTCACAATAAAATAAAATCTTAATTAACTAGATTTCACAATCAGTCAGTGTGGCTTAATCTCGGTTGTTGCACCATCAACTGCCTCAAAATGCATTCGCAGAACCTCGTCAGAATCTTGAAAGCCCGGCCAAGGTGCAGTTCGAGGCCTTAGGATAATGTTGTTATATACGTCATAACAAAAAGTGAATCCTTTTGGAAAGTAAGACTTGCTAACCTGTAAGAAAACTTGAGTTGAGCGGAGATAATAGAGTGTGATGAGCAGTCAAAGCTCATGTAGATCAGATCCTGTTCCTCAAAACCTTGTTATAGAGTACTGGTCGAACAACAGAAGAAACTCCTTATCTCAAATGCACCAACACTGCACTCGCATTAACATCACAACCTGGCATTAGAAGCAACCAGACCAGCAACTAATCATTCCTTGGTTGCAAATGCAGAAAATAGTAATTTATGTGTGTACAGAAATAAGAACAATTTTGAAAAAGAATTGGTACAAACTTTCAAAGAGTCAAATAATTTTGTTTAAGCATATGTTCGCCACAATCCATAACCTAAAGCCACGATTGATGGGGAAACTGACCCGCTGGATAATAACAAAGATGGCAGGGATATACATAAACTTAGATGTTCTGAACCATCCCCTATTACATATCAAGGTAGTCCAGGTGCTACGGCTTGTTTCCTCAGGAAGAATGATTTACTGATACATGGAGAGACAAGTGGTGCATGGTTTGGTGTTCAGTTCAGTTCAGGAAACACATTTACGTGTCATAAACGCTTATGGGTTCAAATATAAAGCACTTTGTACACCTTGTTTGCCAACGAACTATGTTCAAGGACTGACAATCCTGTTTGAGGTCAGCCAACCAAACCTTGAACTACACAACACTGAGACACAACCCAAAAAATTCACCGAACATTTTTTAACTGATAACATACTATATTACTCTGACTCGGTTGCTGGTGTGATGTGGGTGTGGGTGTGGGTGTGGGTGTGGGTGCCAATTGTCTTGGCAAGGCTATCTTGTGAAAGTTTCATTTTTAGGTCTAAAAAGAAATGTGCAGTCCTGCCGAAATTTCGGATGTGTGACACGCAGTCATCAAGTGCCAAAGTAGCCTCAGGAGCATGCTTATAAAACCCTCTACTGAATCACATGAATCTAAATACATGATATGTGCAATCCCATGCTTATTAGAATTTTAATGTGACAACTCATCCCTATGGAGTAACTATTGCACAGAAACAGCAAAATACTCGTGAATATCTCTCTAGTGACATACCAGAAGGAACGAATGTAAACTACTGGGGTTTTATTTCAGAATTCAGACGTGTGGCCATCAAAACCTTTATGCTACCGACAGAAGTGGCCTCTATGAACATAACTACATTGCTACACAGTCATCATTGTATAAATTTCACACCTAACAGGAGATGAAGAACAGTGGACTGTGGGTTTTGGTTTGACAATCCAGAACCTAAAGCCATGAGTCAAAACTATTAGCATCAAAATTCAAGACCCCCTCAAATTATTCTAGAGTTTTAAGAAGTCCACTATAAAGAGACAAATCACAAGAAATAGAAAAATAATCCACATGTAAAATTGTTGATTCCCTCCATTAAAAAATATCAAGAGTAGAAAAAAAATGGTAAAATTACAAAAACCACATTAAAATTAATTTCTAAAGTTTGAAGTGCACCATAAAGAGACAAAAAATCAGAAATAAAAAGAGAATCCACATTGAAAAATGTTGATTTCCTCCAATAGAAAATAGCAAGAGTAGAAAAAAAGATACTGAAATTACAAAAACAACTTAAAATTAAGGCGACGACACAATGAAAGATACAAATGGAGCAATTAGAAAATAGAAACTACAAACCAAAAAGTAGGACCACATTGGTTAAACCAGCTCAATATTAACAAATCCAGATTAATTAATAATTTACAAGAAAAATATCAGCATATATTAAATCACCAAATTGTTAATTTTTGCTGGTTTAAATCAACAAGTTGCTAATATTTCTCCTTCAAGAACCCTATCGTGCTCAAAAGCATGGTATACTAAATCCGAAAGACAAGGACCCTTTTATGAGATCTATGTGGCATAGAGGTAGTCAACCTCTTTCAAGGTAAACAACTTTCTTAATTGGGTAATCTTTGTTTCTTTATACAACAACTTGAATGACAGTGGAGCCGTCTTATTAGTATAATCCTCAAGTTGGATTATGCTACGCACAATCTTGCGGCTAATTCAAGCTGACAAATATACTAATCCTTAAATATTAGTGAACATGTCACACAAACTCTTTGTGTAACGCAAGAGCTGTTCGTATTGGTCATTATCCATACTAGTTCACATTACAACAATAACTACTTAACGTCTCAAAGGCTCTCACTTATGACTATGTAATACGGTTAAAGGGGCCTAAAGATCTTGACAAAAAAAAAAAAAAAATAGTGGTCATGGCATGAACATATAACATGACTACATATATAACAATCGATGCAAAACAAAAAATTATGTCCTCAACAAACCCTCCTATGGTCCACGCCTTATGGTGTCGGACATACACTAGCCTGAGAAAATGACATACATGATATGCCTATCAAGAGAGAATTTTGAAATACCATGAACTATGTTGCACAATAGCACATGTACAACGTAGTTAGTAGGAAACCGGCTGCACAAGAAAAACAGCGGCACAAAGGTAACCAGCAAATATTGTTGAATCATATCCTCATTTACAGGAAATAAAGACTGTCCACTGTCCACATGTACAAAGGTACAATTATAGCAACATACTCCCTCCATCCTAATCACTTGTTTACCTTTAATTAAATACTCCTCAAAAAAAAAAAAAATAGGTGTACAAATGAATGGGACGGAAGAAGTGTATAGTATGAAAAATGAACAAATGATGAATCCGAGGATAAGAGTGAATCCAAGATTTTATACAATGATCACATAAACAAAATAGAAATTATTAAGAACTCAGATCTATTTGCTCAATAGAACTCATCATCGTTAATTGTGCTAAAGTCAAAAGAAATTAAGAGAAACATAATCAGTTGGCCTAGTTGTTTATATTTACTATCTACTTCCCTTCTGCACAAAAGAATGAGTGGATATGTGATATTAGGGAGATCAAATTGACACTCCATTAGATAATTATAATGTCTAATTGTCATGTTTGAATATAAAACCAGCTATCGGTCAAAGACAACATTGATTGACTATCAAAGCCAAACAGGGACAATATACAATGATAGAGGGGTTACAGACTAGTGTTCAGCCAATCCAGGTTCTACTCCAGGAAGCTAAAGAAGGCCACAAACACACAACAGATTTGTAGTCAGCTGCAGACAAATGACAGCATTGACCCAGCTAAATTATTTTAAAATACAGAGAATGGAAAGCGTTAATCAAAAGGGTAAGAAGGTTGCATTGACCCAACTAAATTAGTTTATTTTCAGCACAAAAATAAGGTTGCATAAACCAACCGACATAATTGATCATTAGCGGGAGCCTTTGACACATTGGGATGATGTTGGTCTTGTTAAATTTTTCACCAGCGAATGATATATGTAGTACATTACTACATTAACCACCGAACCGCAAATTGGGGTGATGTAAATTCAAGTAGCTCATCGGTATGAAGTATTCCGATTACTGCATGCACAAATAACAGTAAACCCTCAACAGAAGCCTATTAGCTCTCCTTGGTTAAGCATCAACTTTTAATCTAATTAATTCCCAGAGAACAATGAGCTGTCCAATAACACCAAAATAGCATCTCTTTTAGCACATAAAATAATCAAATACTCAGCCAAATAATTCAAACATTCAACCTTTCCCCTCAGCACTCCCTGAGAAAAGCCAATAAATTAGCCCATTGTCACATGAAATGGTCCAACTTCCCTTCTCTCTCTACACCATTATCAATATCCCTACCTCCATCTCTCTTCTTACTTCTCTAAGCAAGATCTAACATAAGTGCAAATTAGCGCCTCCGATATATGGACCGGAACCCATTGCTGCCCCAGAGCCTTACAACAGAAGAGTACGCTAAGCTGGAGAATGTAATCAACACATGCCACACGGTGGAGTCATCCTCGAACAAATGTTCTTCCCTAATAATACAGCGCATAAACGCCCCCGCAAATGTCGTTTGGCAGTACGTAAGAGCTTTCGATAACCCTCAAACTTATAAGCATTTCATCAATAGTTGCACAATGAAAGGTGAATTAGCGGTAGGAAGTGTAAGAGATGTTACAGTGATCTCGGGGCTTCCAGCAGAAACAAGTACCGAACGACTAGAGATGCTTGATGATCATAAACGAGTAATAAGCTTCAGGGTACTAGGAGGTGAGCACAGGCTGAAGAACTACTGCTCGGTCACATCGGTAAATGAGATCAGTCAGATGGGCAAGGTCTACACTATTGTTTTAGAATCTTACACCGTCGACATACCACAAGGTAACACGACAGAGGATACAAAGATGTTTGCTGATACTGTAGTGAAATTAAACCTTCAAAAACTTTCAGAATTATCGGAGATGACGGCCTCATGAAATAAACAGATCAATGGCTTGTGAGCGCAAATTAAAAGTACCCAAGGCTTGGTCATAAACAACAAAGATTTGACTCTTCAGCGGTTTCAGTTAGTAATGGGAATGCTTTTATATCTTGTAAGTTGAAATTCTTCCATCGTACTTGATAGTTTTACTTATGAAGTTGTGTTGGTATTTTAAGACGCGTTATTATAAGAGTGCAAGACAACTTTATATTTTTCTTTGAAGAAAAATGTTCTATTCATTAAATGTCTGCTCAAAACTTAGAAAAGAAAGTCAATGCATAACTACTTAACAGCCATATAACCCTCAGATGAGTTAGCTTTTGGTATTAGTTTAGGTTTTAATCTTCATTTGCATTTTATAATCAAACATTTCATCTACAAAATGCCCTCTAAATTTTCAGCATAAACAAGGTCACGCTGACTACTTCTCAAGGAAACTATAAAAAATAATTACATCATTATATATGTCGCACATAAAGACTCCACAAGGGAAATAGAATTTCACTTGACGCAGTCAGTTTTCATATCCGTTCACTGAAATTTAGGGCAGGCAACAATAAGTACTTTTCCTAGTTTAAAAATGCCTACAAGATCTTCCTTTTCTTGAATTCCCTCTTTCTTTACTAGGCATCCGACTTAAATTACACCAATAAAGGGGAGTTTTATTTTAATTAAGATAACAGTTTTCTTGAATAGATATGAACATCTTCAATGTTAGTCGCTCATGGGAAGAAAAAGATTTGGTATCCGCTAACAATCTAACATGAGTTGTCATACAGTAGCATGGCGATAAAGGATGGAGAAAAGAAGAGAAATAGAGACAAGAGACAAGAGAAATAATTTTTTTGGGAATTATATGTATATGTAGGAAGAGCTGAGACAAAGAGAATGGGAAGTAAGACCAGAAATACCCTATAAAGAGGGAGAGGAAAGAGATGATACAAAAACGAAAAACTTAGGAACTTAACGTTAAGAAAGAAACTAAAAAGTAGAATCAAAGGGAAAATAAGTGTGAAGGGGAAAAAAATGAGAGAGAAGAGTTAAAGAAATCAATGGATGCGCATAATTACGTCAAACACCATCATCTGCATAACTTCTCACCTTCTATTCAGCCCTACTCAAAGCCATAACCTTCTAAATTTCAAGTAGGCACATTTCACTATTAATTCCCTTATGGCCTTATACGAGTCTTCTTGGCTCTTCCTCTACCCTTGATGACATCATTTTGCGAACCACCAAGTTTTCTAACTTGTGCATCACTAAATCTCTCAGAAAAATTGGCCAAGCCACCTTAGACAATTTTCCCACGTCTACAATACTGAATACAAAGCACCAACCCAACCAATGCCTACGAAATTGTGAATGGTGTCGCTAAAATTCTACAAAATAAAAAACATAAATGATAAGATCATCTGTCTGTTAAGAAAGGTGGTTAAGACCTTCACTAAGGAAAGGTGTATACAATGAGTAGATGATTTTGGAGTTGGGAGTTACGCCAGAAAACACATGAAATAATAGGCTAAGAGTTAGGAGTTTTACAACAAGATAAATCAAATGAGAGAGTTTGGTGAGACAGGTTAGCGTTTAGTTGCCTGACTGGAAAAAATACATGATATCCTAAAATAAATTTATAAAAAAAATGAGTTAGCAACAAATACAGGTTGGGTTACAGTCAAAAGTTTTAAAACTATCTACCTTTAAATTGAAGACATTACCAACTAAACATCTATCCTTCACAGCTCTAGATGGTTCAATGCATGAAAAGGCAACATGTGGAATTGTGTATGCCACTATACCCTATCATGAGTATGTAACATATAACAGTGATGGATCACAATTGACAACTTATAAAAGCAGCAAAAAACTCATAAATTTAATAAGAGGAAAATGAAATAAAAAGTTAGGGCTAGACTAAGTTTTGGGTATTCTGAGGTTTAAGACCGTGATTCCTCGATAAAAAGAAAACAGCTCTTCAGTTTCAAATTCGGTTACTGTAATAGAATCCTGCCATTATCATCTTAATTTGTTCGCATTTTAGTTAGGAAGTTTAGAATTCCAAATTTCTGACCGGCCAGCTTACTCCACGCCTTTTGGCAACTTTGATAATGCTCTACTTGCATTAAGCATTGGAAAATTATCCTTTATGACTTTCAAATGAAAGAAGCCACACACAAGACTAAGGTGTGTCGCCATGGATCTTAAAGTACATAATTTTGAAGCTATCATTCTTCACACTTACGCATAATACCATGTATGTGCTAGGTGCAAGCCTTATTGTAACAAATTGCAACAATTGGCCTTAACTCTAAAGTAAAATCCACTGAACAACCTTTCTTCCTAAAGGTCCAACATCTAACGAGTCTAATTAACTTGACGGCGTAGTTGGCAATATTTAGACCATGAATACACCTTTGACATCATGTCAGTTTAGAATCTGTATCCATTGTCAAACTCAACTGCAAGCTTTTGGTGCGATAGACTTGGTTAGGAATGTTCATCTTAGTACCTCTATGACACTTTTCAGACACTCTCCTCAGAACCTGCCCTAAAAAACAAGAAAGAGACGCTCCCAGTGCCATTCATTCCCATATTAAGCCACAAGCTCTCAGATTGTAGCAACCAAAAGAGAAGCAATTAAACAAAAGGGGGACTACTTCCAAGGGTGTAATAAGTGATTAGGACACAAGGTACATAGAAAAAGAGCAATTAAGTCAACCTGTAACCTAAATCTAAAGTCTAAACACAAATCGGCAGGACCATAGTATTTCTCTATCAACAGAAACTTTAAACCTTATTCTGCATCCCAAAAAGTGACCATTCCTCCAGATTTAGCAAACTGAAAGAAGGAAAAGTCATCCCACACAACACCTACTTCACCAAACTAAGATCGATTCATCTCATCAAATTTAGGTTCAAGAAGAACAACATCATCATATCTATATTTCCTCAAATCCATTTAATGCCTCCCTTTGTTCCATCCATTAAGCCCTTATTCTAAAAATGATACTGAGTTACTAACATCAATCATCATCCAAAATATCAACTCTCTCAAGGACTTCATCGCTAAACCCTACCAGCGATGGCACCATCATATTTCTTTTTATTCGGCTTCTAAGTAGATCATCCCAATTGCTGACTCCTTCACCTCGCTGGAACAATTTCATGTGATGTAGGAAGTTGGTTATTAAGTGCAAGATCAAGTGATGGGAACAATTACAAATATAATGGGCCTATAACATTACATATACATTAGATAAAAGTTTCATATAAGCAGCTGTCTCCACACTTCACAGCTAGAACCTAACCCTGACAATACTTGACTGGCATTCCTGGATGACGGTAGCATCACAGCTAGTTTGTTAAACTTCCACTATTTTCATTGAGACAGTCCCCACAAAATTTTGACAAGCCAGTCATGAGTAATCAACTTCTGAGTAGTAAAGACAACTAGCCTGTTACAGATTAACAGGCCTCTTACAGTTACACTGTAGTAGGAACTATAAAATCAAACAGATCTTAGACAAATAAAATGAGTATTAAATAGAGCAAGAATGTAATTATGAACAGATATTGCTTTTTTAAAGGAGGATAATCCACTCTAATATATTCCCGAATTGCATAAACAAACATCAAATTTTGTAGAATTTTACCAATAGACGATATTTCCCCTTTAGTTTTTGAGAAAGCACGGTTCCATTGCACTAAAATCAAGAACCCAAAGCTATTACAAAAGAATCATGTATGAAAGAATCTGTCAACATTCATCCAGTGCATGCACCATCAGGAAATAAAAAAATCAGAAAAATAATGATGAATGGGTGACATATCTTACTCAAAAGCATTTCTTCAGGCTTCAAAGACAGCTCTCCCGGTGGGTTAGAATGTCAATAGACATAAATATTAATTGTCATATATCAGAAATCTCCATTGAGGTCGCCAATCTGATATGGAGTATAAATTTCCAACCCTACAACACGCACCGAAACAAAGTAAACAGGAAAGCGACTGAGTTTAATGTTCAAGTTACTGAAAGAACATAAGTGACTGTGAAGTCAGCTGTTTAAGACCTTTCGACAACAGGCACCCAACAGACAGAATAATGTTTTCCCACTTGCTAATGACCAATGCCAGATGATTTTCAGACGATGTAGCACCAAACAAAACCATGTAGGCGAATGTAGAATGTATCTTTTCCAATCTACTGTGACGACATGGTATGTACTAAAAACATAAGTAATGTACAGCTGATCATACTAGTAAAATGTAATAACACAATTCATGCTCATAAAACATTATGAAAGAAGATAAATCAAAGTGAATGAACCTTCTCAAAGGAAAGAGAACAATGAATGTCTAGACTCTCTGATGTCTAACACATAGGTCAGACATTTGGACTAAGAGCAGCCTGTAGGTATGCATTGCTAAACTAAACCATTACTGTTAACTCTACCAAGAGCCATAACCAAACCAATAAACACATGAACCTTGCAGGGGATTTGGTGTGCCAGATTCCACAAGACTGTAGACTCTTGAAGGTAATGCCATAACCACTAAAGCCGCATTTGTAAGTGCCAATCGATAAATCCACCCCTCCATATTTCAGCCAACACACTAAATCCTAATTAACAATCCAAGTGATCCTTCTTGATATCATACATACCAGACTACACTCATTATCACATTTCCCATTCTAAAAATTTCCAAACTTTCACCAGATATTTAAACAAAGACACATAGTATTACAAACAAGAAAATCAAAGGAGAATTTCCTGAAACATATATGATTGCTTTCAGAAAGCAATGTCCTAAGTTTTCAAATTCAAACACTGGTTAATTTATATCTGATTGATGAGTTACTGTGGTCAGCTAAATCTTACAGAACTATCTAATACCATCATATTCAGACTTTTATTAGCTAAATGACTACAGGAGTGGCGGCGGTTTAATGTAGGTAAAGAGCCTGCCAAACCTCTGTTATGAGCTAAGGGATTCTTCAACTTTTTATCAACCTTCCGCCATTTAACAAGCATTTCTATTCATTTTCTTTTTCTCCTTTGACTCACAGTCACGTAAAACAAAAAAAGGTAAAGTGTAGCGAGGAAAAAAAAATCAGTCACTGTTTACAATAGGCGACATTCATGGAGCTAAAAGAACTCATAGATTAATATCTGTTTAATTTTTAGGGAAAATTAGTTGGGTATTTGAAAATAAAACATCGTTAATTTTGTTCACATGGTACCACCTACGATTTCGTTTTGTACACATGATACCATTGAAACTTTATGTTTTGAAAGTAGTACCCCAGAAAAGATGATGATTTTTCTTAAAAAAATTGTAAATAGTTTCCTTCCCAATTAATTCATCATTTATGAATGACATATTATCATAGAACACAAAAGTTTAACGGGTGTTACAATTTTAGGTCACAGTGGACAAAAATAACTACAAGGATATCATGGGCAATAACTTCTAAATTTGGACACCATATGAAAAATGGTAAAAACTCGGGGATACTATGTGCATTTTCCCAAAAATTCATAGTAAAAACATGCTTGGCATCATATCATAATTTTTCATGTTTTTCAACATATTTACCGCCCAAGTTCTCAAATTTTGACCTCAATAAGTCAATGGGAAGTACATGTCATTGCTAAGAGAGTATTACACACGCAACATTGGCAATGTATTTAAAGACACCTGAACGAACAATTTAAAGAGCATAATGTTTAGTCCATAACAATTACGGGGATCTCCTAGTCTGTATAAGTGGAATCTGTGGGAGTTTCTGATTTAGTCTCACGAGTTACTTAGGAGTTAAGCCCGTGTAAAAATAAATACCACTAATACAATCATCTAGTTCTGAAGAAGAGTTTGAGCTATGTAGAAGACACCAAGCTAAGGCAGCTAACTTATAGTTAGTATTTTCTATTATGATTTGTATAAGCTTCAATTTTGCGCCACAATCTGATAGTATTACCAAATAACTTAATATCCACGACATCAAACAAGCCTATTACATTTTTACAGCGATGATAGTTTTCATGAGAATCTGAATCATCCAACCATCCAAAAATACAAATCAGAGGTACTTAGAAAGACTTAGAACTTTGTCAGAAAATTCGCAATATGACACTGGTCTACAAAAAAGAAAGTATTATCCACCTAATTGTCTCAAACCATTTATTCAAATTGAATTAAAGTTCCTTTCGTCAAGAAGACACCACCAAATTATGCTATTCGCGAAGTACACATCCAAAACTAATAAACAAATGGGCCTAAAAGAACTTTCATCCTCAACTTGCAATTCATATAATGAATTAAACTCCCACTTGGTGAGTAATTCTAAGCCAACTTGCTAATTAGTCATTATAGGAACAAAGTTGTCCCCCATCATGTTCAGCCTATGTAGGCCCACTATTAAGTCCAGCATCTCCTTTTAATAAATTTGTCCATAACTATCCAAAGTTTCAAAGAACTTTCAGAAAGAAAAACTATTTTGTTCTGGTTTTTAATGGTAAAGGGAGATTACAAGTACTTGCTAGCTCAAATAAGCAAATGTTTACACACAACTAGCATCAGACACAAACAGAGAGAAAAGGCAAGAAAATCTTGAATATTGATCGGTAAAACTTGGGAAATGACAAACAGCCTCTTACTCAAATCAGCTGGATGACTGCAGACACACTAAAACCCTAATCTAAGGAGCACCAGTAACCAACATACCTATTTACTTCTCACGCTCAAGCATATTCACTTTTACAAAGTTACCTTATGTCGTTATGCCAAGTTGCCACAAACATACACTACCGGCTCCACCCCGAAAGCCCGAATTATTTGGCCCCATATAACTTTGCCAGTCAAGTAGTCAACTGGTGTCAACCTTGACCATGAGTTTCTCCAAATATATATTGAAATACCTACCATATAGAATTAGTCATGTTTGATTTAACCAAAAAAAAAAAAAAAGAATTTTCATTTTAAAAACATGTAAATATCGAAGTATCATTCAAATCAATATCGGTGACCACCAAAGTCAAATTAAGATGATACTAATGGATGGAAGGAATAATAAGCATGCATATTTTAAAAATCAATCACTAAGAGCTTAATAAGTTTTGTTCATCGTTCCTTAATATATTAGAATAGGCAATAAAAAAAATTAGGCCAACTAGTTGCATATGTTTTACAAGTAAAACACATTAATATTTCTATGGATTTGTATGAAATGGTTTAAGAAATTTGAGTCCATAGGACCAACAAAAGCCTTACTAATACTTACATCCAACGAGACCAAAGATATCCCAATTGAGAGATCGATCAGATTTAAGGCATAAAATATCCGTTTAGAAAGAAAGATTCATTTGTGAGTCTAACAGAAGGTATAATAGAGAACATTTAGGAAAAAAAAGGTATCTCCAGATTACAAACCATCATAATACAAAACATCTAGAAAAACAATCACTATAGACGACAAATCATAGAATCATTTGTAATGCTTAACAAACAGTAAAACTAATTATTTATCTCCTGGAAGCTATCCAGTATCCACCAAAAAAATGTGCATTAAGCAAAATTAACCACATGAAACTCAGTATTATTTAATTATTAAAATAATAATAATTACTATCATTAATATTATTAAAAATATTATTACTAAATTTATAATAGTAATAAAAAATAAAAAATTAAACACTTATTTTTGGTTTCCATATCTTGTTTCAGTTCCCTATGATATTATTTAAACAATAGAGCTTATAATGTGTAACGTAATTAGCTTTATAAAAACGGGAATAGACAAATACCAGAAGCACTATGTTATGCACGACTGCACGAGGCTTTGATTCTCCTAGCAATGCTGTAATGCACACATTCTACCTTGCCTCGGCGTTTCAATCTGAATATAAAATTTGTTTAGTCTAACAATGTATTAAATTTCTTCCTTAAAGAACATCAATAACAAAAGAAGAATATGAGGAAATAATTCTCCAAGGAACAATCCTAATAACATGCAAAAAATTCAACAAGGCAGATTATAAATCAGGGATTTTAAAAGACAAATCAAAACCAGATAGGGAATAAAGAATTTCTTGTGGCAATCATAGGAATTTAATATAATGGACAGCAAAACTTTGATCAATAATAGCAAATTGAAGATGTCAACAAAACACCAATCTGAATTAGCATTAGTTTCGATCACAGTCTAATGAAACAACAGCGGCTTACCTTTTCGATTAACAACACACTGTAGATGAAGAAAGTATTTTTTTATAAGATACACTATTCGTTATAAGGACATCAAGGGGTTGACGGCATTACACCTATATACAAAAGACACACCATATTCACAGCCGGTACACTAAATGCTTGCAGCCAAACTCACTCGTGATGACAGCCATGAACACATATGGTTACACACAAATGCGCGTTTGCTAAGTAAAACTCAGATGGTTGTTAAAGGGAAGGGCTACCTTTATCTCGCTATCTCTAGAACAAAAAAGCACTTCTCTGGTTGTTGTCTTCTTCAAGGTGTGATCGACACATATTGTCAAACAATCATGAACTAGTGTGCAGGTATATATTAAACGTGTAACTAAAGTCATTGTTTACCTTTTCCCAGTTGAAAGAGAGTAATCTAAATGCTTATAGCACAGATTAAGAACAAAGAATTTGAATTATAGTATCGCAACTGAAAAGAAGCTAATAATTGGTGTAATTATGAACTAACTTAGACTGTACATCAATAAGGAAGCAAGATATTGTATTTACTACAGAAACATAGAAGGGCATATCAACATCCGCAGCGAAGTACCTTCCATGCTTCTTCACATAAAGCCTTATAGTTTCAACTTCAAACCCTTGAGAGTGAAGGAAAAGTAAACACCATGCATATACACATATAAAGGCAAACTTTCAAAAGTGCAATTGAAAATGTTGTCTTGGATAAAGAAGATATCCCAAGTATATGACTACCATTGTTTAACTGCCACCTTAAACCCCACCTACCCATAAAAATACGCACCAAAAACATATATTAAATCAATCAAGAATTTTTTTAATAAAATATCATCAGAAAAAAAATATATAAAAACTACTATTTCTGAAAACATCCAAGTCTCAATTGAGTAATTAAATTCATGGATCGTTCCATTTCTAGACCTCATTTTTAAAGCTCCTGCCTTAGTAACAAATTTTCAACACGCCCAATTTTCAGAACAGTTTATTCAAAAGGTTCACGAAAGTTACTACCTCCGATTCATTTAGAATTGCCCCATTTGTTCAATATCTTGAAAAATGGGGCAATCCAAAGAATTGGAGGGAACAATTTTTTACCGAGATAAAAGTTATTTTTCGATGAACAGATAAATCATTGTTTTTAAGATTAGCAAAGTATGTTGATCCTCTAAAATACGACCAATCTATCTTATGCTTTAAATGAGGGAGGAACGCGACAACCATTGGCTATCAACCCGCCTCGAGAAAGTAGGACACTAATTTCTCATACTGTCCATTAAATCAGCAACTTTAATAGCCTCACGAAAACAATGATTGTAGCTTAGTTACTTACAAAAAATAAAGTTCAGTTCTAACATCTGCAACAACAAAAGAAATTCAAAGATTATTGCCTTTAATGACTAGGTTGCTAAATCTAATTTTTTGACGAATATCAGTCAGGAATGGTTTTTACATTCCACCAAAAGTCAATTATATGGCAACAAATAACATCTTTCGTGATAGATATTCGACAGAAATTCGCTTCGTTATTTTCTCGAAATGAATTTTCACCGATGTACGAAGAAAATGTTTCAAAAAGGTAAGAATTTTGAAGAAAATTACGGAAGATACGAGTTTGGAAACGGGGTATAAAACACATAAGTATTAAAAATTAATCCTTAATTTTGAAAGCGGGAAAGTGGTAAATCAACCCCTTAACTTTGCTACTATGTGAAAATAAACCCCTTAACTTTGTTTTGTAGTAATTCACCCCCTTAACTTTGCTACTAAGTGAAATTAAACACGTCTGTTTTTTCGGTCAAAATCTCACCGGACTTTCAATATTTCGTCAATATCTCTTCGGTGAAGAGTAATCAAATACAATTAGTATATCGTAATACATTTCAATTATAAAAACATTAGCACACACTACATTATAAAATTGTTTTCCTTCAAATTGCACATAATACAAACATTAGAACACAGTGCATCATACTTCAAATAAATCTCTCGTAGCTTCATTAGATGAATCAAAGTCAACTAATCTCCAGTGCAAATTAACGGTGTGCCCGATCATATTGATATTCTGATATTAGCCCGGGATACTTATATTGCAGCTAAACTCTAAACTAAAGTAGATGAAAGTCATCTCCAACAAGTAAGCAACACCGACTGCCTGCCATGTTTGACAAAAAAAGAAGTGGGTTTTCGATTTGGATTTTAATGATAAAAATTAGTGGGTAGTTTTTTTTTTTTTTTTTTTTTGTAATAAAATTGGTGGGTAGATGGGAAGAGACAAATGAGACAAAAGTTGATTTATCGACGGATGAGATATTGACGAGATATTGAAAGTCCGGTGAGATTTTGGCCAGAAAAAATAGAAGGGGTTTAATTTCACATAAAAACAAAGTTAAGGGGGTAAATTACTCCAAAACAAAGTTACGGGGTTTATTTTCACCTAGTAGCAAAGTTAAGGGGTTGATTTACCACTTTTTCGATTTTGAAAGTGCATAGTGTGATCAACCAGTTTTTTCCATTTCTAATTGAGCCAAAATATCCATTACTCTTTGGTAATGGATTATGACAGAATTACACAAAATGGCTAACTAAAGTCGCTGTGTTTCTTTCTATGATGAAGTACAAGTCATTTGATGCGGTTTTCGACGCAATTTTCATCTTGAGTCATTTGAAAACAGCCTCTTTCTGTTTTTAACACAAGAGTAAGGTTGCATATCCAAAACATCCCTCCCCACCCCAATTTGCGGGAGCCATTGAGGTAATGTTGTATAGCGCGATCAGCTCGTACTAGTACTAGGTGCAACATGCAATCCTTAATCATATAAATTCTAACAAGTACTCCTTCCGACTCAATCATTTGTTTACCTTATAAGAATAAAATAGTTAAAACGAATGATTGGGACGGAGAGAGTATATTTCATGATTCAATCCGTCTTGCTTGTGACGGATAGGAATTGAAGACGGGTCGTTTGTGAGAGGAAATGGGTCCGTCTTGCTTGTGACGGATAGGAATTGAAGACGGGTCGTTTGTGAGAGGAAATGGGTAGAGGGGACAAGGGTGGAACCCCCATGTGCTTCTCCACTCACCCTAAATGGGTATTTTGTGAGTGAAAATGGTATCCGTCTCTTATTTGTGACGGA
>JAOWBH010220482.1:0-16792 GCA_028566215.1 Silene coronaria
AAGTACTGTTGAGATGTTATTTTTAACTAATTTGGAGAATCATAAAAAGTGAAATGTAAAGATTTAACCAAATCCAATTTATAATTTGATTAATGTTTTAATGGTATCAACTAGGTTGATTTATCAGATTATGCTTATCTAATTAACTGCAGTTGGGTTTGACGGTGCCCTTATATGGATAATCTTAAAAAGTCTGAAAAGGATTCAGCTCTTTGTTTGCAGATGATCCACTCCAGAATCATCAGGGTGAAATTACACAGCGACCTTTCATTTTGTGGGAAAATGAAATTACACAGCGTTCTTACAAAGAGGGAAACCCCCTCTGACTCCGGTACCACCTGATGGGGCCATATCGTTTGCCATAAGACATCGGATACTCTCCGCTTCATGCTCATTCATATAAGCATAAATTCTCAAGTAGATTAGATATTTAATAGGGTGAATAATCTGCACAATGGACTGAATATGACACTGAAAAGTACTTTTTCAAATTGCAGGGAATGTGAGTCATGTGATTTAGGGATAAGAAATTCTTCTGCTGCTTAAATCTTTGTTGAAAACACAAAGAAACCGAGCACGAAAAATTGTATCAAGCGCAACTAAAAAGTGTCTTCAACCGTTATCCGTTTTGCTTTATGTTATACTCCAAGTTCAAATAACTCAGAATAATTTAACTCCAAAAATAACAGTATATCTCTTAGAAAGTTATTAGCTGTCAATGTTTTCATTTTCTTGACGAAACAAGCCAGTTGTCATAGAATGCAAATGACCAAAGTGATAATGAACATGATGAACCTAGATGTGATGAAGGGAGTAGTCACCTTTGACTCTTATTGTGAGCATCAAATTCATTAGGTTCTCTCAGTTGCGTGACGATTCAGAAGGACTGTACAAGATAAGGAAGAGATCCTGAATTGATGGCTAACTGCCTAAGACAAGAAAAATGTAGATGGCGATACTTCATAATGTAATTTAAGATCTTATATGACATTTCATATGCATATTTCAGAGAGAAAAGAGAATAAGAAGCAAAGGATTCTCGATGAATAGTGTAAGAGAATCTCATTGGTTAATTATATATTCCGACATATCATCAGGAAGTATAATATTTTATGATTTGAGTACCGAAACTTCCTGTAATATTTTACTACTAGGCTGAACAAAACCTTTCAGAGATAGAGAGCCCGATGCTGTCAAGGAAAAAGACAGAATGTGCTTTACCAACTAATTGCAAAGCATCTACGCAGAAGCATAAGGCACAGTGCGGAACTAGTGGGGGTAGCAGGGGTAGTCGCTCTGCTAAACGATGGAAATTTTGAAATTTCTTTAAAATTTTCAAAAGAAAGTTCTACTTTACCCTAGTGCATTAATGGTTAGCTCCCATAACATAAATTCCTGATCCGCCATTGAAAAGATCCTAAAAACTGTCCTCGTAAATATAGCTTTCTAAGATGCTTGCAATTCTCAGTAACAGTAATTTGACGTATATATTTATTATAAATCTCAGAGCTAAGAGCCTAAGACATGAGGAATGATAGCAGACAGACAATACATAAACTCAGAGTGCATGTACTGCAATGTAGCTTATTGCCTTATTGTAAATTAAAAGAGACTAGACAAACATTCTAAGGCTGGACCGCCAAGCGCCTAAGCCAACACTTGTTTATAAGTCTGAACGAGTAACTTCATGCCTAAAGCGCGCTTTCACTGAAGATATATAGTTTGAGGCCTTCATGTCGACTGTTTCATCACCAAAATAGCCGTCCAAATGATTGACAGAAACACGAGGTTTATCAGGTGCTACACTGTATGAAACTGAGTGCTTTGACAAAAGTTTTCGGTCTTGGCTCACAGCATAATTAACTGAGTTAGTTGATGTGTGCTTTGTGTTTCGGTAGAAAAATGGCTTTAATTTCACCTTCATCGGAAACTAAAAGTACGCAAGTTTAGTTTAAGAAAGGGAATATGTTTATTTTAAGGGAAGGTTTACTTATATATAGGGGTGTGATGGTGTATATTTTGTGGATTTCAGCTCAGAAGATTAAGATGAATCCTGAAGATTAAGAGATACTTTATTCTTTTTACGCCGAAAATAACTCTCATATACAGCATTCTCATTATGGATTAACCGGAAACAATTCTCTACCGTGTTAACAGAAAAATAATGTTGCTTACATCCGACCCCCTCTTACCCAATGTTGTTTGTGGCTTAGGTCAATGCATAAAATCCCACCTGGATAACTAGGACAGATGTTGTGCCCATATCCGACCTTCACTAGCATGTTGTAACCTGCAGGCTACCCATTGGCCGAGCCCTTGAGTCACTAAACCCTTCGAAAGCAGGTCCGAACCACCTCAAAACTGCTAGAATAATATCTGAATTCCTGTTGCTGGTGGGGAATTAACTCCTAATCTTACTGTTTTACAGAATTTTAAAAAGATTATGCTGTTTTTCTGTTGCCTGATTTTGTTGATAAGGTGCCTATACAATCCTCTTGCATGGACTTGATTTTGTTAGTTCTGTACATCAGATGTGTCCTAATCCTATAAGGAAGTCAAAAGAGAAAAAACTGTGTTGTATCATTCTGTCTCTATTTGGAATTTGTTCTTCAAAATAATGTTATCTTTGAATTCAATGTCGAATGATCACAATAATTCATAATTTTCTGCAGGAACAAAGAAAAACTCCTCTTATTCTCGATTTCAAGTACCACTTGATCATACTATAACAACGTATCCTAAATAACTCAATGGCTCCCACAAATTGCGAGGTAAGAGGGGTTGGATCTATGTAACATTACAAAGGCTGTTTCCGAATGACTCAGGATGAAAAATTGCGTCAGGAAATGCATCATGTTGATCATACACTATAATTTCAATAATCTTATGTTTTGGAATAAGAACTAAAATAACTTTAGTTGTAATATAACTTTTGAATGTTGTTCTTGAACTGTTTACCAAGACATTATCTAATTATCTATTAACCATGTTGTGTATTAGTTTAAACTAAGGATAATAGGAAGATTAATCATGAGATTCCCGAATCCGAATGAGATAATAGATCAACAAATTTGAATTAACTATAATTAAAACATGTGATTTTGGAGAACAAAGACTGTACATTCATTCTGATTCTGTAACTAGTGGAGTTAAATCATCTTTACTTCATCTTTTACAGTTATGCATGCTTTGCACAACTAGTCTTGTTTTAGTTTGCAGTAAGTTAGTGGCTTAGTGCAGTATCTCTTCTGCAAAATTAACAACCTGATTTCACAAACTGATAAATTTTCAGGACCTCAAAAGAAAATGTTTAAATCCAGAATTATCGACTAGAAAGCATAATCTCTCGTTGTAAGAAACCCACGAATTTGCTAACGATGATCATGAACGTCAACAAATCGACTGCAAAATAAACGTTTGTGACCAACTTTATCAGTTATATACAAATCTCAGCTGCAAATTTGCAGCAACCAGATATCTGTCCCAGGCCAATTGTTGTTAAGCGGTCGTTATATTACTTTGCTTTATGATTATCTCAATTTCCGATCACTAAGTACGTAATCAAGGCCACAAATAACAGCTTCAAGAAAGGTATATTGAATGTAAAAGGATCTTTGCTGCATATAATACTGTATGTCTGTATCTAGCTTTATTAATCTTCTCAGACAAAATAGCTTTACATTAATCAGTCAAGCCAACATTATAGATTATAAATAAAGATTTAAGCAAAAAAAAAGAGCATGACCACGTCCTCCAATTCTGGACTCTACTACTTTACAATTTGAATCATGCTTTTACCCTTTTTTCAATTCCTAAAGCAGAAACCTCAAAAGGAAAAGCCCATATAATTGTGCATGGGGTCTGAATGTGTGATTGATTATTGTTTAAATGGATGTCTACGCTAGAGATGGAAGTGGGCACACATGCCTTTGGGCTGGCACGCCCTAGCATGGCCATGGCACATTTTAGCACAACACGGGATTGGCACGCCATGGTACGAAATTTGAGAAAGAAGACTGTGCCTATCCCAAGCACGGCACAACACGCCATGGGCCGCAAGCCAGCCGTGCCTGGCACGGTACAGCAAGGCACGAAACCCACCTTCTCGTGCCCGGGCCTTGCCATTCTCTCAAGGTAAGGTGAGCCGACACGAGCTCATAGCCCATCTCCATCTCTAGTGTTCACGTTTTCCTTTCTTTTTTTTTTTTATGTAAATGGAGATCATACAAACATTTTTTTTCATATTGACGAGTTTGTGCACATGAAACCACATTTCAATGACTTTATCAATTAAACTAGTTGAAATTTAAACGCACTTTGTTTTTCTAAGAAAGAAAAAAGGAGGCAAAGAGTAAAAGAAAGAAGAAAAAAGCAACTATATTGCTATTATAGTATATATGAAGTGCAAAATGTAAAAGCAAGTGCTTGATCAATGTAAAGCAAACCCACTAAGTAAATAAACACATCTATACCTTCCTCTTGCTTCTTGCCTCTTATCCTTCTTCACCAAGGAAACCTCACTCCTTTGCCCCCCTACATATTCCACCAAATACTTTGCTTTCAGCTTATATCTTGTACACTCGGAGAGAGCGTAACAAAATGCATTAAAGAGAGACTGTGATAAACATAACTTACAAACAATTAGAGTGATTAACGCAAGGAAGACAAGATGATGGTCGATTGGGGGCCGGTAGTGGTGGCAGTCGGATTGTTCATTCTGCTATCGCCAGGGTTGTTGTTTCAAGTTCCTGCAAGAACGAGGGTGGTCGAGTTTGGGAACATGTATACCAGTGGCATCTCTATTCTGGTCCATGCTGTCATTTTCTTCTGCATCCTTACGATACTCACTATTGCTATTGGTATCCACTTACGTAGTGGTACTGGTTAAGTACCCGTATAACAGAAACGAGTTGTTTCTGTGTTCCTCCTTTGTAGTCTTCTTCCATCCCTGAACCTGCAATTTATTTTCTTTGAAATACAACTGTAATTTCTGCTGTATTAGACTGTTTAGAAACTGTATAAAGTTTTCCCTCTAAAAATCAGTTACTGAAATATAGCTGAAAGATTATAGCAGCTGCTTGGTATTTACTTTGATCAATTAGTCGGTTTCTTTACCGTTGGGTCATTAAAAGTTCGTATCAACTCAAATGCTTCAAGCTCTATATCCTGCATACTGATTAAATGTCAATAGGAAAAATTGCTGGCAAAAAGCTAATGCATCCCAAAATTATTGACCAACTTTTGTGGGAAAAGATTTGCAATTTGACCATCAATATCTCCAAATGCATGTAGGGATAAGACATAAACTCTTAGTTTCGTCATTCGACAAACAATATAAATGGGGTGAACGGAAATGAGACCGCTTAACTCTATAGCAGGTTTTATATCAGCCCCAACTTAGTCTTCTGATTTGCACATCTATTGCTGTCATATGTCTTGCTTATAATACAGAGTACCAACTTCAACCAGAGTACTTGCATCTCTGATACTTGCATAATTGCGTTACACGCTGAATCACTGACACCTAAATATTAGATACTGGTTTGTACATCCTTCAGTCGTATGATGAACATCTTCAGCAGCTTATTAGACCTACAATTCCCCATATTCAATGGAGGCAACAAAATCACTACTGTATAGTCTGTATTTACCAGCTAGTAAAAATGGAAGTCGGCAAACTGATGCGCAAGTTATTTCTGTTTTGTACTGTGAACTTGTGAAGTAGCGGTTTTTGGACATTATTATAGATACATTTTTAATTTGGAAGTCATTCAAAACCGCCTGTAAGCAGCGCAAAATCAGAAATAGTAAACCTTACCTTACTTGGTTGGTTATATGTCGTATGTCCGACACTGACATTTCAGCTCAAAGTCACAGAATAGTCTCATTCGACAGACCAATTTGTCTTGCAGTTGGTTACAAATTAAGATTAGCATAAGATAAACTAGACTACAATTTAAAATGGGTTGATGCCTTGATGGCCACAGGATCCAATATTCAAGATCATGTCTACTAGGTGTTATTTTTTCATCAGATCCAATCCGACTTTCAGCTCAATTTTACTAACTTCAACATCAAGACAATTACTCTTTCCGTCTCAGTCATTTGTTTACCGTTCATAAAATTGGCAACTACTAGTAGTAAACATGATTGAGACGGAGGCAGTATTATTGAACCAGCAATAACATTGGCAACTAATTAAACGTGAGACGGTTTCTCAAAAGACTTATTCGATAACGAAATAAACCCTTTCAACATCCAGATTTTCAGCTCCATTACAGTATTACACATTACAATCAAAACGAACCAACATAAAATTAAATTAAAACTAATATAAGAAATTACAGCCTTGATTAAAAGTAAACAAATCAAAGGATGATTTTGATGGAGACGGGTACCGAATCGAACCCATGTGATGAGTACCACTTCTTATGACTTGATCAATTAAGCTAGTTGATTGAGATTGGTATTAGCCGGTGTAGATGTGCATGTGGAGGGCGAGGATGATAATAGTATAAAGAGCGAAGAAAAGAAGGGTGTGAATAAAAATAGCTTTGCCGTTAGTCTTCATACCTCCGAACTCAATTGCCCGGTTATATCCCGGTAACTGAACTAGAAGTCCCGGTGATAGTAAGACGAATAGTACAACTCCTACTAGTACTGGTGCCCAATCTGCCATACTTAATCTCCCGGTTGCCGGTTACCTTGATGAAGCTACTTCTAGGGTTTGGTGGGGGTATGGAATGAGGGCGGTGGAATAGAGAGAAGGGGGGAAATAGCGAAGAGTTGAAAGTGGGATGTTCTGGAAAGAATCAAATGATAGGAGATTTTGTTTTTAATATTTGAGGAGTGACTCACTTGATTTGTGTTTTACTAGTGACTAGAGAAGACTTGAGTAGTTGAGTTTAGGGCTGAGCAAAAGCGGTACCGGAGCGGATATCGGTTTTAAAAAAATCTTATTTTAATGCACCGTATCCGGTCCGGATTAATCCGGATATCCGCATTTTTTTTAAAACAAAAACCGCATCTGCAAGCCGGATTAACCGCTCCGGTTTAATAAACCGCTTTTAAGTGAAAGTCAAAACTAAAATTTAATAAACCGATTTTATAACTAAATATATGTGGGGAAATTGAATAGGGGCACTTTTGAAGTTCAATTTTATGTGAAAAGTCATAAATTACAAAGTATAAATAAAGTCCTAAAATATTCAAATTACACGTACAATTAATATATTATACCCAGAATTAAAATTAAAAATTTGAATAATACGAATTAAAATCGAAAAAATGAGATAAAAATAAAATTACTTTAATTGTGGACCTGAGTAAGATAATTAAATGATTGAAGAAGGAAGATGACTGAAGAAGGAGAGATGAATCCTAGGCCATCAAGCCAATCGTGTATACTGAGCGATTTAGATCTAGGGTTTCTGGGTTTGGGGATTTTGAGTATTGTGTGTTTGGTTGTTTAGGGATTTTGTGTTTTGGAGCTTGGACGTCAGGTATGTGAGTATTGATTAGGTTTATTCTAGTTTTTTTTTTTTGCTTAAAATAAACCGGTTTAAAATCCGGATACCGCTTTTGGATTATTGAGATCCGTATCCGCTCCGTTTTAACTCCAAAAAAACCGGTTCGGATACCGGAACCTAATATTATCCGGATTTCCGGGTTTCGTTTTCCGGATTTCGGTTCGGATGCGATTTTTTAATTCGGATCGGTTTTTTTGCTCAGCCCTACCCACCACTAGACCCCACTACTAGACGCCCCACCACCAGCCGCCATAAATCGACTCACCACCGGCCACAATAACGCCATCTAAACAACCACTGAAATACTCCTCTTAAACAACCACCACAAGCGCTAACGCGCCCTCCCCTGGACGCCGACCACTTCTCCGATCCCCTACTCCGGCCATTAAGGCGACCCCCAACGAACACTCAATCAAAATCCCAAAATCCAAACATAATTGTAAAGATCCTTCCATTTTAAAAAGAAATACATTAATTCAATCGATTAAAGGACGTATATTAATAAAATTGGTGATAAAGCGGCGAAATTAATTGTAATATGTGCGAATTAAGATTCATAATTAGGCAAATTATTAATGATTTTGTTATATTTGAGAAGGGAAGAAGAGAGCGGATTCGCGAGTCGCTCAATTTAGCGAATTAGATTCGCTAAATGTATTACAAAATTTATAATTCGGTAGTTCGTCAAATCCAATGCGCTAAGCCTATCATAATTCGGTAATTCCTAATAAAAAATTCCCAATAATTCATTAAAAAATGTGTAGGGTATTTAAATTCTTAAACAAAAACTTCAAGGGAAACTCAAAAGGGACAATCTTAACCAAGGAAGGGACAAAACACTGATTAGGAATTTGGTGAATGAAGTATGCCTCTTTAGAGAAATGTACTTTAATAGATCAATAAGTGATATCAAAATGAGTATGAGCAACATGTCAAATAATTATCGTGCATGGCTTCAAAAGAAATCAGGTATCTTGCATATACTTTTCATTTTTTTACAATATTTTGTGCGTTTTAGCGAAATTCTATAATTCGCTTATCTGGGCAAATTACCAGCGAATTGACATGAAAACGAATTGCAAATTGGTTCCCTTGAATCAATTCAGAATTTGGAGGGCGTGGGAGCGAATTTGACAACTCTGGATTAAATCTTAGCTTCATACATTAGCTTGGTCGCGTACATCGTCATTTACAAGCCTCAAACTAAAAATAACACATTTTCTTTTATTTTAGATTACACATTGTGCTCCAAGGGAGTTACGAAGGCATTTCCAAAGGGCAATTTTGCAAAAATTAAGAATAATTGTGAACACTAAAGGAGCATATTATTTATGTTGGTTTAGTATTCTCAAGCCTCAAACTAAAAATAACAGACTCTCGATTATTGAACAATTTATGAAAGTGGATCAGTTTCTTCCCACGGTGTATTCACATTAAATCAAATTATGTAGATCTATTATTGAGGATTCGACATGGAGGGTTAAGATGCATCATGTGTATTGGGAGGTGAATTCGGGGTGCACCTATATCGACTAATGCAGGATGACGTGGAGGAGTAGCTTGGCCTTGTACCGTTCCATTTTATGCTTTTTAATTCGTAGAATTGTTTTAATGTTTTGGGGTTTTATCCCAGTTCGTTTCCCCCCAAAAAAATCTAAAGGTCATGAACTAAATACTTGCAATTTTTATTTAATGAAATTTTTTTATGCACCCCGTCTACCATATCGTAGAAATGCCTCGAATTGACAAGTTTTACTTAAATTGTTAAATCATCAGAACTCGGAAAGAATTATAGAATCGTATATTTGCCTGTGTTTTTTACCCAATCTAATCTAGAGTAAACTGGATTGACATAACATGTACAGAAGAACGGAAATTCTAACATCTGCTGGCATCTGTCATAGTAAATAGTTTACATTTAGGCCTTGTTTGGTTGCCCCTATAAATATGGGTGAATTGGAAAATCGCAGGATTTGGAAAATGCCCCTATAAATATGGGTGAATTGGAAAATCGCAGGATTTGGAAAATGGGAGATTTTTTGTTTTTTTGTTTACCCCAAATCATGAGATTTTCTTTTTTTCATGAATTGCAAACATAATGGAAGAGTTTAATTAGGTAGCCCCCTAGGTAATTAGAAACTTCTGTGTCAATTCAACTCCGGATGTCAACCAAACGAGTTTTGGGCAAGAAATTTACATAAATTGGCCAATTCATGTGTTCTGTAAAATCATGTGTTAATTCCTGAGGCCTTACTTTATTTTGTAAGTGAGAATAAAGGAAATGTAAATTATTAACTGAGACAGGAGGAGTATAGAATATCTCACGTTAATGTTGAAAGATGTGCATCTTTTAGACGCATAAAAGCCTCATTGTTTTCCTTTTTTCCTTCCACCTATCAAACAACATCACATTCTCCGGCCTTCTTATGTCTTTTTCAATTTCTCATGCATCATTCCACTATAGTGTGTGAATTGTGATGACTGATGCCTACATTTTCTTATAATCAATTGCTGCCCAACTTTCCTATGGAAGAAGAATGAATGTCTTACGGTCGGTCTGCCATGACAGACGCTTTACGCTCTTCTCTTCACCCCTTTATCTAAACCTATGGCGTATCTAGTAAAGAAAATAAAGTAGAAAACCATTACAGTTTTTTTATTTATTTTTCATTTTTGGCGAGGTCGATAGAAAGACTAAGTTCAACTGAATTCTCGTGCATATGAATTGTTTGCACGAGACATTCCTCTTAAAAGACTGCAGGATAACCATTTCGCTAATTTATTGCCATGCAAGTACTAGCGGATTTAGGAGTGCTAGTAAGAGCGCTTGCCCGCTAATCAAAAAACGGAAATCTCTCAATTTTCAGAGTTAATCTTATGCATTCGTTGAAAATATTGGCTCCCTTAATCGCAAATCCTGGGTCCACCACTATATGTGGGCAACCACTTTGTTTCTTCATCCCTAGACAAAATGGTAGCCGTTGTAATGAATTGGTTGGGGCTTCACCAAGACGTTGTTGGATATACTTGTATTAAAATGTTAGGTAAGAATGCAGGTGGGCCTGAAGAGTTTAGCCTAGAATACCTTATATATTGGTATTATTACAGCTAGGATAGGCCAATAACAAACTTCAAGTTTAAGGTACAATCAAAGTTGACTCTGCGAAGTGAGTACTTGATAACAATGTCTCAGTTAATCGAGTTGTTTTGTTCTAGTGCTTGAGACGAATGTCCTCTTGTGCCGATAAGTTTTGGTTTCAATCCTTTCTTTAGGTTTAATAATGCAGTAATTATTCGAACAAATAAACACCCGATTTAAATGTTACTCTAGTTAATAAAATCTGAGGCCATTTGGAGTTTGTTCTTCATTTAACTTGGAATTAGCCGTCCTATTATTTAAGTAGTTACTAGCATTTGCATTTCTATTGTTTGAAAAATTCTTTTGACTTATGACTTTGGATAATTTTCCATTTGGAAGATTTATCGAACCAGGGTTCTTATGTCACGAAGCTTATCTAGGATAGTGGTTATACTTATATGATCACTAGGCGAGAGTCAAATTATCCCCTTACTTTTGGCTATGTGAGCATTAAGAACTGAGATTATACCTCCAATTTTGGAATCAAGTTCTTCATCAGCTGGAACAAACTTCATTAACTGTTCTTTTGTTGCCTTCATGCATAGTCTATGTATAGCATGGCTTAATGCTCATGCAAGCTAAGTTTACCCTATATGCCATAGTAGAGGACAATATGTTTTCTTTTACATACTACAGCTCACTTGTACCAACTCTTTTGTGCTTTTCCTTCAGCCTACATTCAGTCATTTCTTTCTGCTGAGGTGTATAGTTTGATACACAATTCTTTTTGGACTTGGGCCTGCTGCATACTCTACCACTTTTGGGATGTCTTTTTACATATGTTTCACACTTTCACCTCACTTTATTTTTAAATTTTTGTTCCGAATTTGCAAGTCAACACAGGGTTGGGGATTAAACTGGGTTACACATTGTGTTGAGTATTTAGTCCGATCCATACTTTTCACATTGCAAAACTGGGTTAGATATGTCGTACGCTTTCAATTGATTTATGCGTTCCTTCACTGTATCTTCAGTGGCTCTGATAGTTGCCAAATATCCTCTATATTGCCAGTGACATTTCATCTGCTTGTTTGTTACTTGAGTAGCTTAGCGATTAACTCGAAATAATTGATCAAAATTGAGTGACTATTTTTGCCAGATTACATCTTCAACTTCACATCCTTACAGTGGTTATATTGAACACAAATGCAAACCACTCTCTTTTCAGACTACTCCTTAGCTTACTTCCTATGTTACCAGTGAATGCAGTACTTATTTTCATGATGATGACATATTTGAATATTAGATGGTCGTCAATATTGTTGCTTTCAGAATTTGGACAAACTTTTTTAAACGAATAAATTTTGGACTTACTAAATCTCTTGGCCGTGAGTTTTGAAGGTGACGATCTGTTTTGCCAAATTGATCCTCTTTACGAGATCTTCGGTTAAGAAAAAAATCGCTGCTTTCCGTACTCGTAACTGAGAGTTATGCCGTACACCTTATAATATAAAAAGCATAGGGCTACTGCAGAATATCCTTTTTTTCTTTTTTCAAGTGGAGACAGGGGGATTATCTAATGATGCACTCAAGTGATTAAATGGGGATTTCATTTTTGCAGGTAATTTCACATTTTTGGTTGAAGTATCTCGATTGACAACACAAGGCTTTGCTATGATCGTCCAATTGAAGTAGGTGAGTCATGACAACATATCAAACATCTGACAATTGAAACAACCATAATAAAATGCTTAGCAATGCACCGGGTCCTGGTTCGCAAACTTGGCTCTGGAATCGCCTATCTCAATGTTATATAGCTTGGGGCTATTAACTTTCGCTAATAGTACTTGATATGTATTTGATGTGGAAAAGTTTCTTTCATTAAGTCAAATCACTCTTACTCTTGTGAAGTCATTTATTACAAATAGTTTACTTGTTTACACATCATATATATGTTTTCAGTCGAATTGCAAACAAAAAACAAACTCGATTCTGTACATTTTTGTCAACTCTTTGAGCTTCAGATTACATAAGCAGCATAACTTTTGTTCTGGTTGCCTCGTCAGTCGTCACATTAGTCTTTCTTCGTTATGTTGCTGAAATATACCAAACTTTATGGCGATTCATTAAGAGTTGCGTGAGATGGTCATATATACACACAACCAAGCCAATAACCACAATACTATACGAAGAATATATATATATATATATATATATATATATATATATATATATATATAACTACTGTAAATGACTTGATTGTATGGATACGACCGTTTTATATAATTTATTCGGGTGATCACACAAGCGACGTTATTCTATGGACAGTTTTCTGGTGACTACACCATAGAGCGTTGCTGATAAAATCGCTAATTTGATACCTTGGTATGTGGAATTGGAGAAGCACGGTATCTATTAGAGTAAGGGTGTGGATTCCAGTACCCATAATCATCTAATACCTCAGTCGGAGATGTGGTTGGGGATGTCATGCTCGCCTTATCCGAAACCAAATGTTTGGGAGATATCCGCCGTGAGACATGTGGTGGCGGAGACGGAGGTGGAAATGGGCCGAGTGATGATGAATTACAAGAGGCAGTGAAGATTATAAGGTAAAATACAAGGCCTGAGATTTTCATGACTAAGCCCTCAAAATTCAAATGAGGAAGATGTTAGGACTCATTTTCATGGTGACATTTAAATAAACATTGGAAGCTAAATGACTAAATGAGAGTTGATTAATTTGAGCCGCGTCTTAATGTTCATGGTTCTTGCATGTCTATTGTTTTAAGCAAAACGGCAACTGAAGAAGGCGAAAATGTTGTTTGAAACAAATACACGGAGTACAAGGGTGATACAATAAGCTAATAATACTCCCTCAATTAAAATGATTTGTACAATATCCATTTACCAAAATATGTTGGTGGAGCTATAGAAAAATGTAAGAAATTCATTAAAGCGAGTATTACGAATTGAAAATCCAAGAGTTTATCTTAAAACACATGTATAATCATTACATTTCCTCCATTCATATTCAACCTTCCGCTTTACTTTTTACACACGTTTTTTTTTTTTTTTTTTTTTTTTTTTTTTTTTTAACAATTGGAAAGATTAGAATTTTACATTTTAGTGTGTCATACCTATAAACAACAACATAAAACAACAAAGTACAAATACTTGGAAATAAACTACAACAAAAGAGGCGACTTCTTCGAGTATCAACGATGTGTTGGTAGAGTACGGTAGGCACGAGTATCATCATTCGCAGCATCAACAAGGACAGTAATTTTAAGAGGCCATCAAAACATTTGAACTCCCGGGAAACAAGAACAAGATGCACTTACGCTTAGAAAACGTAGAAATTTTAGGTGGAATGCAAGTCGACAAAGACTGTCTCTGATGGAGAAAGATCTCCAACATCTTGGTGATCAAATAAGGTAATCAATGGACGACAAATCAAGGAATCCAACCAGTTGATAAACACGAATGATGAGCACCCATTAACCTATCCCTTAGTCAAATACATCCTAGAGATCCGGTCTTGGAGAAACCCAAAACAACCCAAACCTAAAACCACCTTCACCATTACGCAAAAGACCGCACAGATAGACCATAAGTGGTACCCCAATAGAAGCAAAGATTAAGAGACAGGACACCCTTAACCTAAAACATGCATAGGTGTAATCCACAAGTAAAATTTATTTAAAACAAATAGAACAAACTAAGCAACTAAAACAAAGTCACCCACTACAGGAGTTTAGAAATAAGAGTAACATGGACAATAAAGTAAAAACCAACAACATTGAGATAAAAGGTGAAGACCAACACAACCCACCCAACCATCACCACGACAAACTCCCAAACAAACAAATCTCGTCCAAATATCGTCCACCAAAAAAACCAAAAACCATTAAAACCCCACAAAATAAGCACTAAAGAATCCAAATATTCTTCCTTCACAAAAAACTGATTAAACCCAATGAAAGCAACAACACAATAAATAATAGACTACAAAAACTAGACTGACCCACCCTGAAACATGATAACTGAAAGTCGAAAATGCATGAAGAGAAGAACACGATGAAAATCGTTTAAAAAGTCATTCATGCGCGACTGTGAAGGACTCAACTGGTAGGGGAAGGAGGGGATCACCGTGAATTGCAGACCCTTGAACATCGTCCATAAAAGCTTTTTTTTATAAAAAAAAAAATTTCAAATTCTCGACAGGTGGGGGGGAGGGGGGAGGGGATAATTGCGACTGCACCCAAGGCAGGTAACGAACGATCGGATCCAACATATAGGTTGTGGATAAATGAACATCTAAACAAATAGTAGCTCGACAACAATAAACAACCTTGCAAGGAGAAGGATGGGCCGAAATCCCCTATTATAATAGATAACAAGTGGGTTAAAACGGATTTCAATTGGAAATTTTGAGCTAGAGATCTGGGCAGCGGGAGATTGGCCACAGAACGGCCCGATCTCCGACATCCGAGATGTAGCACATGAAGTGGTGATAGGAGTAAGGGAGGCGGCGGCGGCGGAGCAAAAGAGAGACTGTTTTGGTTTTTTTTTCGATGTTTCTCTCTTTACTTTTTTCAAAAATTTAAGGGTGAAATAGAATAGTATTATAAGTAGACTTGGCAAATGAATCAATTAGGTTGGATTCGAGTCGGGTAAGTTCGGGTCTGTCATACTATCGGGTCGGGTTGTTTAAGGTGTTTTTCGAGTATGTTGTTCAGGTCATTTTCAGGTCAATCGAGTCTATAATACCCCGAATTTCTGTAAGCTGTTAATGTGGTTCTAATTTATGCGTTTTATACCCCTTAACTAACCTTATTTTGTTTACATCTACTCCTATTTGTAGTCGGTTTTATGGCCAAAACCTTCATATTCACACCTCTACCTTGTTTTATGTGAAATGTAGGAAAGGAGCCAATTTAGGCGGAAAACCCGTCATTCATGCTCATTTTGATGGCCTAAAGACGATTAGTGCTCAAAGACGTAAAAGAGAGCAAAGATAAGAAGGCCTTAGTGAATAAATAGGAGCAAATGAGAAGAAAGAAGCTAAGGAGTGCCTGTGAGGCATCTCGGCCTGTGAGACATCCCGTCCGAGATGCCTCACAGCACGTTCAAGGTGAAGTCTCGACAAATGGGCAGCACGTCCGAGATGGCCTGAAACCCGTCCGAGATGGACACCAGCACGTCCGAGTTCCACCTCAGATCCGACGACTTCTAATCATTTCCCTAAACCTAGTTTTAACCTAATCATTCCACTATAAATACCCATTATGTAGAAGGATTAGAGGAGAACACATTATTAGCCTCCATCCTTCATATCCGCAAGAAATTAGATCTAGATTATCTCCTTAATATCTCTTAATTAGTCTTAATCTCTCTTTAATCATTCGTAGATATAGGTTGTAATTGAAGATTTATTTGTGTTTATGCAAGATTTGGTGACAAGATCTTCATCTATTCTAAGATTTTTTCTAATATTGTTCTTGTTATTCTCATCTATTCTTCATCTTGTGGGTATAATTCCTAATCACACTTTAATCCATTGTTAATCTTTCATTATTCATCATGTTTATGCTTTTTCTCCTTGTTATTAGCTTTGTTATTGATAACATGATTATGGGTAGTGAGTAATTTCTTAGCTAGGGTTAATAGAGGATTATGGGGTTTGATTAAGGGTTTAATCATTGGTGTTTGATTATCATACTTGTGTTTTGATCTTTGTTTCAACTTGTGCACATATAATATTTGATGAAATGCTTGTTTGATAGAACTTGTATGATTCTATATCTCCTCATCACCTCTATAAGATCGAGAGCCTTAGAAGTGATAGACCGTGCACTAGTTGGTGAGCCAAACGGCTATACGCGAGAGCTACCCAAATTGACTTAGGTAGAGTCATTAGATCGAGAGACTTGAGTGATAGTCCAACTTGAACCGATTCATATGCATGAGACCCAACACCTTACTTACCTTAATCAACCCATAAGTACCCAAGACAACCTAGTTTATCTCTTTTATTGATAATCATCTCTTATTTATTGCTATTATTTATTTATTTGTTTTATCATTGCTCGTTGAGTAGTTTAGACAATTTCATCCCATACAAACCCAAGTGACAATTGACCTTAGGCATAGTTATTGCTATTTATTTGTGAAACACACTACC
>JAOWBH010220593.1:0-16787 GCA_028566215.1 Silene coronaria
ACTTTTAATTATGTCCATTTTTGCATGCATGTTACATAGATCATTAAACTTGAACAAATTAATTTGTAATTTGTTAAACTAATTAGAGGAGTCTATGGACTTTCATATTTCACACGGAAGAGTCACAAATCAGAAGAGTTATGAAGTTATGAACATATTTCAGCGGGAGGAGCTTTTAAACGTCCTGATATTTGAAGGATAACATAAAATGGATTACAAAAATGACAAAACCAACTTCTCACATGCTCTTATTAAATGATAGAAACTTAAAGTCTTTTATCTTTTGTGACTTACATCGATTTTTTATAAATACAAATTATCAAAATAAATAGTTGTATAACATAACGTTCTTATTATTACTTCATCGTATTTATTACTTACACTACGTGAGATATATATGTACCAATAAATAAATAAATAAAATAAGGTTCGCAACATTAAAATTAAAAACAATTTCTTTTATATCTGACACTTCTATTTATTTTTTAACTTCAACCAAAATGCTTCATTCATTAAATAAACTATTTTAAGAAGTTACACAAAAAATTATTATTAGGTATATTTTGAACAAATTACGTGCATTTACACGAGTATCAAAACTAGCTTGAGGTAGTACATCTAATCTATGTTCGTATTTCTCGATTCCGTCGTCATGGAAGAAAAATGTGAAACCCAAATTTATAATGGGACCGTTTCACGTTATCTAGGTCACAAGAGTTACAACCAGTCATAAACCCTAAAATTAACAAAACCCCTAATTTCTCACCGTCTTCCTCCCCGTTCTCTGCTCTCAAACTTCTGCAACAATGGCGAAAACTAGTAACAGCAAGAAGAAGAAGAAATCAAGCGCGCGCCCTAATTCCATTTCCATGAAGCTCAAATCGGATAAATCTGTTAACGATAAACAGAACCCTTTCGAAACTATTTGGTCTCGCCGTAAATTTGATATTGTTGGTAAGAAACGGAAAGGTGAAGAACGTCGTATCGGTCAAGCTCGCTCTGTCGCCATTGATAAGGTACTTGCATATTTCATATTTGCATTGTGTTTAATTTGAATGTGATGGAAGTTGTTAGGGTTTAATTGAGGTTTGAATTGATTGTGTACTTTTTTGATTGCGTTTCTGGATATCGAATGAATTTGCAGCGAAAGAAGACGCTGTTGAAGGAGTATGAGCAAAGTAAGAAGGCGTCGGTGTTTGATGATAAGCGAATTGGGGAGCTTGATGAAGGTCTTCCTGAGTTTGATAAGGCGATTATGCGTTCGCAGCGTGAACGTCAGGTTGTTTTTCTCTCTGATTTTCTGCTAGTTTCCTGTTTTGAGTTTTTTTTTGGTGTTTTCATTATAGGAATTCATTGCTTTTGATAAGGCGATTTTGCGTTATAAGATTGGACTTGAGGCTGTTTTTTTATCTAATTTTATGATAGTTTGCTGTTTTTTCGGGTTTTGGGGTTTTTGATTTGATTATAAGATAAGACTGCATTGATTTGTTGCTTAGATAGGTGGTATTCGAAATTGTTTGTCGGTAATCTGTGAATTGGTGGCTGGAATCGTTGAAGTATGAACTTTAATGATTATGGTGAGGATTGATTTGTGATTTTTGGAGAATGTTTGAGTTCGAGGTAGACAAAGCTTGTTTAGATGTATTGGTATTTCGACAGTAATGTACTAATGTCATGGCCTAATATGTCATCAATTTGCCACATGAGTGCTCAATAAGTTGAGAAAATGGTAACGGAGATTCAAGCCTAAGTGTCATGTTGCTTGTTTTGGCCTTTAGTGTTTCAATAAGTTGTAAGCCAAAGATATCTTGTCTGGATGTCTTCTTGTAATGCTGGTTTTGGTTTTGAACAAGTCTTACACTGACCTTGAAAGGAGTCAATTGGAATTTCGAAGTTATTTGACCTCTCAATCTCTCATAATGTCATAGGCGAACTATATTTTCTGGTATATTTTTTTTAACAAAATCTTTCAAACTTGTGCTCCTTTACAGAAGAAAATAAAGACAAGCAAGTACGTTCTATCAGACGGAGAGGAAGATGAGCTTGAGGTTAATGGTGGGCAATGGGATGACTATGACGAGGAGTTGGAGCACGGCAGTGATGACGAGGCTAATGATGGGTGTACGTAATTAGTATTATGTGTCCATTTTCTTTAATGTTATATTTTCTTTGAATCACAATTTTTGAAGTACATAATAAAATAGAACTGAAGTAGGATTGCTAGTGGTGATATTGGAGAAGGGATTTGATATTATGATAGTCAATGAAATTCAAATTAGAGGAGCATAGTGCAATGATATTGAGTGATTTTCAAATCATGCTATGAAGAATGAAACTAAGTTGCCTTTTGACAACGATTCGTCGACATTGTGCACTCTATTTTTCTGCCTCCTCGTTTTTAGTAGGGGCAGAAATGAAATAAATAAAAATAAGAAGATAGTTACGGTTGATACTTAAAAGGAGAGAATTGCTAAAGTTGTGCATTTCTCAGGATTGTCGTATGTCATGCCATCTTATGTTTGTTTCCTGGTGGGTCCGTGTTGATGTTTTCATGGTTTTCAGTGGACCAAAATGGTTATAAATTAGGATTGGATTCTTGGGTTTATCATGTGCTTTGTATCATGAACATACATTAAGACGTGAACATGGAGTTTGATAGGAGAGTTATGGCTACACTAAGCTGAGAGCCCGTTGGGCTTCCTTCTAAATTTATTTCGGTTAATGTGTTTCCTTTTGATTTTGCTGTTTGATCTGTGACTCTGTGAGTCAGCATACTTATGTAGATTGTGACTCAAGTTATATGTTTAGTTTAGGAAGCTTAGTATTGTATGCGATCATCAACTTCTACATGTTAGTGGCCACATAATGTAGTAAGCAAGGCTATGTTATTCAGACTTGTTTAGAAGTATCTGGCACGGATGCGTGTCCAAGTGTCGGACGCCGCAGTTTTTCTGGAAAATATGCATATTTTGGGCTAAAATGAGGTGTCCAAGTGTCATACCCATGTCCGAGTGTCATACCCATGTCCGAGTGTCGGGTGTCGGGTGTCGGACACGGGTACGCGAGTAAACTAGAAGAGTCAAAGTAACATAGCTGTCTGGTCATTAATTTTTTCCGTTGGTAGTATCCAATACCTGTTGTTGAAGGCATCTTTTGATCTTTCTTTGTTGGTTTGAACATCCAGATGGGTCTAGCTATTTGAATCGACTTAAAAATATCGATGCACAGAAGTCCGCTTTTGGAGATGCAGGCAGGAGGGAGGAAAATGTAAGACACTGTTATCAAATTTCATATATGTATGAAGTTTTACCGACATCAATGATCTTCCTGATTTCCATTTTAGACTATCGACCAATGATCTTATTTGAAATCTTTCTTTCATTGAATATTCTTTGTGGTCATTATAGTTTCCGACCACATGTTTTTCACCAATTTTCATATTTATTTATGCACATATTCTTTTGCTTCTTGTTTGTGCAAAACAAATTACGAAAAATTTTCTTGGACGGAGGGCATACTAATAAGTTTTCTAAATTCTAAGTGGTTCCTTTTGGTTAAAATGTTCGACTCTTGTATCAGTAGAAATTTGAGTGCTGTCCATTATTCAAAGTGTTGAACTATGCACGTATGCAGAGTTGCAGACAATAAATTCCTCATTTTGTTACTATGAAGTTTTATGACTGAAATTACTGCGCAGAGGCCGAAGAGCAAGAAGGAGGTCATGGAAGAAGTTATTCATAAAAGCAAGTCTTACAAGGTGAATTGTTCTTCCTTGATGCTGCAGAATGGATGATACTGTTATCTGCTTGTTTTGACGTTTGTACTTTATTTCTGCTTTTCTTCCTTAAAATATGTATGTTATAAATATTTTTTTTGAAATAGATTGAGTAACTTGTACATATAACCAATGTATTTCTGGGATGGATTTGATAAAAAAATCTCATGTATGGTGATTTATATGACAACTCACTTGTGTTTTTTTTAACATATTAATGAATTGGTGGACAAACACAGTAGTTTGTTTCCCTTCTATTACACCGTTTCCTGGTCTGTGTACTGCCACATTGTTAGCTACATGGTGGCCTGATTCATCCGTGGGATAATTTTTTTTTCTTTCTGTGGGGATCCTTCATTTTGCACTCTTCTGCAGATGTCATCCGGCATTATATGTAGGCACGGGTAGGAAGTTAGTTACTACTACTGTTCTTTATGCAGTTGATTAATCTGATAGGCCAAATGCTTACAATACGTGAACTTTATCTGTGAACTTTATCTGTTACAATACGTGAACTTTATCGTAGGTTCTAGTGTTCTACCTTGTTACTCCCTCTGGCTTTTATTTTTCTTCCCATTTTTCCAATATATGTGAGTAGTATTTTATTCAAATGGGAAGAAAACTCAAGCCGGAGGGAGTAATTTCTTTAATGTGGAGCTTGATGGCTTAATATGATTCTCTTTATTTAGCTTTTATCTCTGAGGAGAGTGTCTATTGAATTGCTATGCGTAATTGAATTTCTGTAATTCTCTTATACTTTTTTTTTTGCTAGGCCCAAAGAGCAATGGAGAAAGAAGAAACTGTGCAGTTGGTTGAACAATTGGACAAAGATTTTAAATCTTTGGTTGAGGGTCAATCTTTCTCATCCCATACTCAACCAAACAAGATGAATGCTTTAAATGCCCTTGTGGAGCCAAATTTTTCGAAGGAGCTTAAGAAAAAAGAAATTGCATCTGTTTCTAAAATTGTCAAGGAGGTAATGTACAATTGTGGAGGGTGTATTCTGTTTCATCTCTGTGGAGGGTGTATTCTGTTAGAGAGTTAAAAACTAAATATAGGGAACATATGTTGTATGCGTTCGAGGATTGAGAGTATGCTGCACAACATTCTTAAAATCTACATTTTTTATTGACATTTTCATGACGTCACATTTGCCTTTTCTTCTACCCCTATTATATCTTGCGAGGTTTCCATCACCAGGTTTGGAGTAAGAAACTAAGTATTAGTTGAAACTTTACGGTTTAAAGGTTTGCTGGTATTACTGCCTTTTGCTTCTTTTTGTGGGACAAAATAACGTTGTTTCTGATTTTTGCAGGATGGACCTGATGATTATGACAAATTAGTTAATGAATTGATGATGGAAAGTCGTGCTCGTCCATCTGATAGGACGAAAACACCAGAAGAGATTGCGGAGGAGGAGAAAGAAAGGTTAGAGGAGCTCGAGGTATGTTTATATTGGTCATAGAAGACAATATTATGAGTTCTGCTTGGTGTGCCCCTGGTTGCATTTGAAAGTATTATTTGTTCTAATTTATTTGTATTAAACTTTTGCTATTGTTGCGTCAAGAGGAATTTCGATATAGGGATGTGAAATCAGAGAATAATCTGAACTCAAAATTTGTCTCAGCACTCTTATTGTTGTCTTTTCTACACCTGTTTTGTAAATATTTTGTGTTAACCCTTTGACGAGTGAGGCATCATTGTCATGTTATTGACGTATTGAGAACATCTTTGGCCTTATTATTCCAAATGACCTTTTCTTTTGTAGAAAAAGAATTTCCGAAAAACTGTTTTTTGGTGAGCTGGTGAGGTGTAGTGAATCTTTAAAATACAGCTGATAATTTTAGAAAGGTTTGGCCTAACTTATTTTCATCATTCTTTTGATTTTAATTTCATAATAATTTGTAACTTTTCTTTCACCTTTTTTTTTTCTTTCTTTCTAATCACATCATTTAACAAGTAATTTTCCAGTTAGAATATTTGGACATGCATTTGATTTCAAAATACACAAATATTTTCCAATCAACGGTCAAAGATTTGATAAATGATGACAAATGAAAAATAAAGAACGTGGCTAGTGCACAGTTTTGGAAACAACGGCAGCTACAGCACCAATTTAGTGGTTCTGTTTTTTGAATCAATATTTGTTTTTTGGGCTTTTAAGAAACTGTTTAAACTTCTAAAAAAGTGCGGAACACATATTGTAATGTTTGTATTGTATTTATATGAGTGGTATGAGTGGGTACATAACTGATTAAGTGATGATCAACTATTTCAATTTCATAATTTTAGTTTTGGCGACCAAAGGTTTCCAATTAAGGTAGTTTGTTGCATTCCAAATGAGGATGGAAATGTTAAACTGTTTAGCTCTCCAAAGGAGTTCGGTCCACACATTAAATCAACTGTTTGACACTTTGACCTGTATTTTTCGATAAGGTGCAGTCTTTTCGATCAATTGTACCATTCATGATTTACATGTAGCTGTGGTGGTAGGCAGAGCGTAAATGTTTAAAGTCCTGCAGAGTATCAGAATCTATTACTTGTTTGCTTGATGGAACTTCTTTAGAAGCCTTTTGCTAACCTTTTGTTTGGTTGATAATTTTCAGCAAGAGCGACAAAATAGGATGCTTGCTAATGATGATGCCAGTGATGAAGAGCATGAGGATTCTGACGGTGTTGGAAAGCCATCTGCTAATAAACCAAGTCATATTTCTGGTGATGACCTTGGTGATTCTTTCACCATTGATGAAAAGCCGCAAAATAAAAAAGGATGGATTGATGAAATTCTTGAAAAGGATGGCGCTGAGGATAGTGAGGATGAATCAGAATCTGACGATTCGGGAGATGACGAAGACACTGAGGGGGAAACAGAAGAAGGTGAGGAGATTGACGAAGAGGGGGAGACGTTCAGGGACTGGGAACAAAGTGATGACGATGTTGATTCTGAGGATGAAGACGAATCAGCTGAAGAGGCGGTAGGAGAAGATAGCGAATTTCATCACAAAGTTGCGAGCTCTAAGAGGATGGCGAAAAAGTGTATCCAGTCCGATTCAGTAAAGGCAATGGTTGCTACGAAGCAGTCTTCTTGTTCTAAACAGGAGCTTCCATTTACAATTGATGCCCCTGCAAATATGGAGGAGTTTGACAAATTGTTTAGTATCCGTTCTAATGAAGAGATTATTGAGGCGATTCAGAGAATACGCGTGTACAATAATATCGCCCTTGCTGCTGAAAATCGAAAGAAAATGCAAGTATGTGCCATCTCTTATGCCATTCAAACGTTCACTTTCTATTGTAGAGGTCTTGATCAGGTATTTCAGATCAGCATTGGGACTGGGTCTGTTAGTTGGGTTGACTCTCTCGTCAGGTTGACTCGGGGCCAACTGGTTCGATGTTTTTTCTGCAGTTTGGCCCAGGATGTTGATTTGGGGTCTCTGTCACGTTTGAAGTTGGTAGTTACAGACAGTCTATTGGGTCAACAAGGTTAAGGCCAGTTACTCTGACTTGGGTAAGACACTTACGAGTTCTAGACACTGGTACATATCCTGGTGTCTAGAATTTTGAGATATGGGGATTGGGGACCCTCTTAAATTTTTTTGAGTTCTAGACTCTTCAATTTTTTCAGATTCAGACACCGGTACATATTCCAATTTTTTTGAGTATAATGGAAAGAAGCCTCACAAATAAGACTTCAAATCATTAGATACTAAATGCCTTATAAACCCGTCTTCATCTGCTTTCTGGTGCGAGCCTTACTAGTTCAGTTTTCCTAGGAGATGTGTTGGACCAATAAGTGTCGTGTACGTAATCCATACCCATATCCATGTCATGTCGTGTCGACACTGGTACAGTCTGAATCTGAAAAATTAAAGAGAGGTCATGCCATTTCAGGTCATGCCATTTCAGGTCATATATGTATCTGGTGATTGCAGTGGTAGGTATAGGAATGGAAGCAGTGAGGAGATATAGGATTGAAATGAGAGATATTCTTTATTTCTCCTGCTAAGCACTGCCTTTATTGTTCTTTATTTATTTTATAGAATAATGATTTTAAGCAGGTCGACTTTTCACCGTGTACTACTTCGAATCGTAATTACAATTTATTATGGTTTTTGAGTCACTTTTTGCTGGTTGCTAGCATGATTTGTTAGGCTTCAGCTTGCCATAGGACTGTTTTTAGCACCATTTTAGTTGTTACGAGGTCATGCCTGGGTGGTTTCTTGGGATGAGCTAGCTTTCACCAACCCTTAGCCCCTGACAGCGATCCTATGTTTGAGCCTTTTTCATAATGTGGAGCTGTGGAAGGGTATGTCCACTTTGTAGGGTGTTCACCTAAGGTGATTCTGTTTCTTTCAGGTCTTCTATGGCTTACTCTTGCAGTATTTTGCGACATTAACAAGTCAAAAGCCATTAAAATTCCAGCTCATCAACCTGTTGGTTAAACCATTGTTGGAGATGAGTACACAAATTCCATATTTCTCAGCTATCTGTGCTCGTGAACGCATATTTCGGATCCGGACTAAATTCTGCGAGGACATTAAAGATCCAGGTTCACAATCTAGCATTACACTTGTTATACTGTGTATTGGTTTAGTTCATTCAGCTCTATGGGACTGCCATACAACTTGAGGGTCTCAGTAGTTGATAATTTGAACTATGCAGCATAACTTACGCCTCTGTTTTTTCTATTATATGTAGATAAGAGCTGCTGGCCTTCTCTTAAGACCCTGCTTTTACTGAGACTTTGGTCTATGATATTTCCTTGCTCTGACTTTCGTCATGCTGTCATGACCCCTGCTCTATTGTTAATGTGCGAGTATTTGATGCGTTGTCCTGTACTGTCTGTTCGTGATGCTGCCATTGGATCTTTCTTGTGCTCCTTAGTTCTTTCGGTATGTCATCTTAATCTTAGCTTTGTTGCCATTGTAAATTTGATATTGAGTTGAAGCGCTTCCTTTGTTTCTCTTGTGATTCTCCGGCTAGTACTCTGCTGTTATGAGCTATGTCTGTGTTTTAATTGCAGTGGGCTTTAGTGCCTTCCTTTTAATGATAACCTTGGGCATACTGGACCATATAATAAGGTTTCCTGCAACTAATGTGCAGACATATTTTAGGACCCGCAATCATAGTTCAGCTTTCTGTTATATATTTTTCGGGTTCAAGTAGGAATCCTTTTGTCGAATGACGACTGACAGTATGTAATAGAGAATATTGATCAAAAAAGTCTCCTGGCCTCCTGAATACAGATTCTTAGATTTTACGTGGCTCATAACTTTAGTATTTCTGTATTGGGCTAGCTCATCTTATGTATTATAATTGTTTTTTTTGCCTTCAATAGGTCAAGGCTGTAAATTTTTTTAAGTGGGTTCTAATTACCTACCTCCTTAAGAATTTAAACTCATTTTGTAATTTTTGATCGGGTGTCACTCAGACTTCCAATTCATATCCTTCAATCTCATTCTTATTCTCTTTCAAAACTATAATATATTCAAGTTTTGTCTTGCAAAGCCAATATCAATGAATCACGTAGGGTGTGTTTGGATAGCATAAGTAGAGGGAAAGGGAGGGAAGGGAAGGGGAGGCAAATGGGAGGGTGGGTGTTTGGATACAATTTCCCTCCAAATCTTTTCTATTGTGGAGAGATTTTGATTTGCCTTGGAGGAGGGAAAATGGATCTTTCCAAGTCCCTACCCCCGTATTTGCTATCCAAACAAGGGATACTAAATCCCCTACTCTCCCTCCCTTTCCTTTCCCTCCAAATCCCTCAATTCAAACACACTCTTAGAGACTCAGGCAGGGTCCAAATCTTTCCCTGATATTGTGTAAAAACATTTTAAAATCTGCCGCTGTTATGTATCAGCAAATTATCTGATGGTCTTTCTTGCTACTGAAAGTCAGATGAATGTCTGCATATGTGCAAATGTATTCAGGTTTTACTTTAGTCTATTTTCCATGGCGTTGGGTGGTCAAAATCTTTGGGCCAGTTCTCTTCAATGCATTATGTTCATTTCAGAAAAGTTCAGAGAAGTCCCGATGTTTCAGACCTGCTTGTTTGTCAAGTTATTTAAGGAAAGATGATGGCCCTTAGTCTGCCTTAGGTGATAACATCACATATAATGCTTGCATAGTAATTACTGTTTCTTTACTCTTGAACAGACTTTTTGTTCTGACAATGTGACTTGCTTGCTGATTTGATTACTATGGGCTACTGTCTAAATTTGTATATGTAGGTGACAAAGCAATCCCAAAAGTTTTGTCCGGAAGCCCTAACCTTCCTCAAGGCACTACTACATACAGCTATGGATAGATCTCAACGGCCCTCTGGAGTTTTTCAGGTATTTTTTTTCTTATGATTTCGACTGGTAATGTAGTATAGTAACTTTGACTTGTGGCGTCTAGCTGACAGATGATTTGATGTTATTTTACCCTCGTTCAGTTTCTGGATTGCTTCTTAATTTCTGTTGTATATAGATGAAATAATGATATTTGTGTGTGTTGTCTTTTCAGAAGTTTAACCATCTTCTAGAGGTTAAAACGCCAATACCATTGTTGTGTGTCCAAGAACCCGTGATGAAGATTCAGCCCTTGGATTTTCTTAATATTATGACCTTACCCGAAGATTCCTTCTTTTTCAACACTGATGTTATCAGGTTAGTCTTGCTCGTTTTCATCTGTACAGTTTTCAAGGATTGGCAGTTCTTGTACAGGCATACACAACTCACTTCAAACATTCTGTTTGTCAGTCGTTTAGCTGTCGGTTTTTCAGATAACATTACGCAATAAGATAGCCATATAATAACTGTATTGTGCAAGACGGCCATGGATGGGTCTGAAAGAAACATCTAGATATGGATAAAGACCGTGAGTTAGGATCTCTATGGTGGGATGACTGCTAATTTTTTGCATTCATGTAAAGCTCTGTTATCGTATTGCTTGTCTGTCCTATCTCTATTTCTTAATTTTGTTGGTGACTGAATGCTATTGGGTGTATTAGATTTAAAAATCTAGTAGAAAAGTATTCACCAGTCGTTCTATCTGGAAAATAGAAACACTAGATTCTGAACGTTCTCAAATAAATTTGTGAGCGCAGCTGTTAATATATCTTTTATGGGATAGAAGTGTGCATGGACTTAAAACATGCAAGAGAAGAGTGTCATTAGTTTCAGTTAATTAGTCAAATGTACACTTCATTATACAAACTCCTCATGTGTGTGATCACTGTGATGAAGATCAGTTTTGGAAGCAGTTCCAATTCCTCGTTTGTGTCTATAGCTCTGTATCCCACATATGCATATACTGCATTTTTCTTTCGATTCTTTTGTTTTCACGCACGAACATGTACATGAAAGGTAAGCAGATTGCAATTCTTGGATAGTATTTTATCGTGTAGCTCCATAAAATGCAGGGCCGGTGTCCTTTTGTCAGTGGTGGAAACGCTCAAGGGATTTGTTGACATTTATGGAGATCTTAAAGCCTTCCCTGAAACATTTTTGCCTATATCGGCATTGTTAAATGAAGTGGTACACCAGAAAAGCATGCCTGTTCCTTTGCAAGAAAAACTGAGAGATCTGGCTGAGCAGATCAGAACAAAAGCCGATGAGCATCACATTTCCCGCCGACCTCTTCAGATGAGGAAAAAGAAGCCAGTGCCCATCAAATTATTGAATCCCAAGTTTGAAGAAAAGTAACATTTCCATCAACCTCAATGTTAATTTTTTTGTTTTTGTTTTGCAAGGAAAAAAAGGAGCATATGGGTATTTAATACTCGTGGGTATCTAACCCTGATCATGAGTATCACTATCACTCATCAATGATCATCACTTACTTCATCTTTTTTTTGTGTATTTGGAATTATTATTGATTCTTCCTGTGATAGGAATGCTAATATGATTGTTTTTCGCAGTTTCATGATAGGTAAAAGTTATGATCCTGATCGTGAGCGAGCTGAGAAACGAAAGCTTGCTAAAGAATATAGAAAAGAAGCAAGGGGAGCAAAACGTGAGCTGAGAAAAGATAACCATTTCCTACTCGAGGTTAAAGAAAAGAAGAGACAGAGAGAAGAGCAGGAGAGAGCAGAGAAATATGGTAAGGCAAAAGCTTTTCTTCAGGAGCAAGAACATGCTTTCAAGTCCGGGCAGCTTGGAAAGAACCGGAAGAGAAGGCGATAAGCTATTTTTTCTACTCTGCCAAAGGTGTAGCAAAATTTTGAGTCTAGTGACTAGTTATTAATTCTGTAATTTTATTATGATAGGCTCGATAATGAATTATGTAAACGGATAGTGTTTGATTATCATCTCTTTCGAATGAAAGAAATTAAAGTTGAGATCCTAATTGATACAACTAATTATTTTCGTTACAAAAACGGTCAGATCCAGCGTCGTCCCAAAGTTAAGCCTATTATCTTCTGATAATGCATGCTTAAATTTAGGACAAAAGTTTATAACTAGAAGCCATTTTGCACAACATATTAAAAGTATATGCAAACAAATAGGATCTCGAAGCTGCAAACAAGTGAACGAAAATAACAAGACCTTCTATCATTCAGATCCTAAATTTAAGCAGACATTAGAATTTTGGCGCAGTAAATTCTTTCTTCAATATTTTGTCCACGAACACCGCCTTTTTGTTTGCAGATGACTGAAAGTATGTCGGAGGTAAAGCTCATTGCCGAGTTGTTTGTTAGGCCGAGCTGTGAAATTGTTCTGTCAAAAACAAAGTACTACCTAAGCCCTATCGATTTATGTATACTATCGTTGGATTACATACAATATGGCCTCCTCTTCCGAAAACCTCCTGAATTTTCAACTTCATGTTACTTGGAGAAGCTTAAACATTCCCTATCTCTAACCCTTTCACACTTTTATCCACTTTCCGGACGGCTTGCCACCGCGAGGTACGCAGATAAGCATTCTTGTTGCATATACGTCGATTGTAATCAGGGTCATGGAGCCCGGCTAATCCATGCTTCCGCATTAGATCTTACTTGCTCGGATATCCTCTTGACTGACCGAGATGTTCCTTCTATTGTTCGGTCCCTGTTTGAGCTTGGCGAGAGGGCAATTAATCATGACGGTCACACTAGATCGTTGTTGTCAGTTCAGGTGACTGAAATATCAGACGGCGTATTCTTAGGGTTCTCAATCAACCACAGTGTAGCTGACGGAACCTCTTTCAACCATTTCTTGACTTCATTGTCAGAATTAATTATGGGATCATCAGACATTTCGGATGTACCTGTTTTTAACTTTAGACCACCCAATTGCTGCACATATGGACTGACCGTTACGCTCCCATATCTTGAACCACACGAGTTCATAGCCCACACCGATGAAGTCGATCTAAGGGAAAGAGTATTCCATTTCTCGTCCACATCGATTACAAAGCTCAAGGAAAAGGCGAATGCAATGGTTGAGTCATGTACTAGTACAAATTTTGTCCCTCAAAACCTTTCTTCATTTCAGGCTCTAACAGCATTAACATGGATATCCATAACTCGAGCTCGAAAACTTTCATCAACAGAAAAGACAGATTGTACATTGGTTGCTAACCTTAGGCCACGGTTTAAGCCGCCTTTGTCAGAAGCCTATTTCGGTGTCATTGTTTCACCAGTTAACAATATCGTCGAGGTAGGCCAACTACTCGAGAATAATCTCGGTTGGGCCGCGACACTTCTCAACCAGGCTGTAGTGGCCCAAGACGACAATGTAGCCTGTGACGTATTCTCAAAGGCCTATGCCGAGGGCCCAAAAATAGTTCGCCCTGGATTGTTTTCAGATGGGCCTAATCCTGTGTTGATGATGGGCTCAACGAGATTCGACTTATATGGGCTTGAATTCGGGTTAGGTAAAGCCGTGGGTGTTCGATGTGGGTACGGGAACAAAGGCGATGGGGTGGTCAGAGCTTTCACTGGGCCGGAAGGCGAGGGTAGTGTACAGCTACAAATATGTTTAGCTCCTTCAACAATGAATGCACTTTTATCTGATCAAGAATTCATGAGTTTTGTCTCCTTGAGTTGAATTTACGGGTGTTAACGAGTCGCGTCGAGCCCGAGCTTAGCTTTGCTTGGCTTGTGCTCAAGAACCAAAATTCGAGCTCGAGCCGATCTCGAGCTTACCCGAGATTGGAAAAAATGTGCTCGTTATCAAGCTTGCGAGCTTTAATGCGTGCTCGAGAAACTCGAGCCTATAAATAATTTTTTATTTTTAAATTTTTTTTCTTTCGATGTTTTCAATAACAAAGTTTGAAGGTTATATGTAAGAATATTTGGCAAAACGGTGAGACATTTAATATATGTGATACAAAGATATTATTATGATAAATATTTTTATAAAATATGAGCAATATCTTATCTAATCACACTAGTTTGAGCCGCTCGCGAGCTTTTCGAGCCGAGCCGGCGTTTGCTCGGCTTGACTCGTTAAACTCTCGAGTCGAGCCCGAGCCGAGTTTTGACCGAGGCGATCTCGAGTTGCTCGCGAGCTGTCTCGTCTCATTAATAGCCTTAGTTGAATTAGCAAGATTAAATTCTTGTATATGACCGTCTTAACTAGTTTTACGTGGGACAAATCGAAACAATCTTTTCTTTTACATACTTTTGTCATTGTGTCGATGAATATGTTATTGTGATACCGTCTTACATTCTTACAGAAGACTCGATACATCTTGAGAAGTTGATCATACAATATTAAAGCTATACTTCTCTCATCGAGCACACATTTATGTTGATCATACATTCCCCATAAGCCTAAATTTTCCGACTTAAATAAGAACAAAAGCTATGCTTCTCTCGTCGAGGAGATGACAAACCGGCACACTCCCGGGTTTAACCTTAAGAAGTTGAAAGGAAACATGCTGGGGATTCCAAGAAGATGTGTCCTTATGACACACACCAACAGCATCTAAATTCTTCCTCTGTGAATCAACCATCGAAACCCTGTATAAAACCGTCTTCTTAAGGTTATGACAGTAAAACACGGCGTATGGATACCCCGACTTATGGCAAACCATACTAACATCACTTTCAACTTTCTTAGCATTCACAATCTTATGCACATTTTGTACGTTTCGGTCTACATACCCTTGTAATGTCGACACTCTGTTTCCGACATGAGATGTAACATGGTCTACCATGTCTTCAAGTGTAAGTGCACAAAGCTTGTTTTCTTGAGACATTGATTTTGTCTCACAAGCCTTGATTGTATCCTCCATTATTTCCGCACCTGTCGAATTTGGTTTCACCGCGAAGATGTTTAAAATTTGTGGTAACTTTTTTGATGAGAAGGGTATTGATTTGGCTACTTGAATTGGCAAAAACTTGGCATTGTCTTCGGTTTTCATGAAATTTAACTTGAATTTTTTTCCAGGGTGGATTAGATCGGTTTCGAGGAAATAGACTGGATATTTTGTGAGATCTAAGGTGGGGTTTGGCATGGTTGTTACTTGATCTTCATGGATAGTTTGAAGCAGAGCCTTTTTGTAATTCAGAATCGATCCGACTTTACGGATACTTGACTCCAGTTCTTTGGATAGCCTAAAACCCTTTTGGATTATATGGGTTAGGACGTCGTTTGCATTATCATCTGAACCTGAAAAATGTGATCTTATGTTATAGGTTTTTTTATATGGAAAAAAAAACGCGTCAAATAAGAATAAAATAAAATAACGCGACATCCCTCAAAACAATAAACCCGAATGTACGTTTATAATAATCATTGGCGAATCTTGGAGCAAGGAATGGAGGGTACATTTGACCTTAATCATAAATGTAGAGAAAAATACGCTCAAAGTGTTGTCTCGAACAGAAAAATGGGCAAGTTAGAACCATACCTACTATGAGTGCATCCTTGACGATTTTTGGCATGACAGTCTCACTGCCAAACTTCAATTTCCAATACGCTTCAGCAGAAGAGTCGGCTACATTGGGTGTTGGCATCATTACGAGCTGTAACAAACAAACGTTTAGATACGAAATTAGAGTAAGAAAGGTTGTACATTAAATTAACTTTTTAGTTGAAGCCGTAAGTTATAACAATTCTTAATTTCCGAAAAGTGGATGATTTTTAATGAAAGCGTAATAGAGGCAGAGTAATTACAGAAATAACTGTAAGAGCAAGAAGAAGCAGGGGAGACGATGCCATTGTAGTAACGTTTACGGTACTAGAACGAGACTTAACTCGAAAAATAATACGAGGTAATGTATAAAGAGGAAGTTGTAGGGAATTGTATGTGGAGTTGGAATTTATAGAGAATTAGCAAAGCAAAAGTGGTGGTTTATGATGTGTATTCCAAAAAAGACTTTGTGTGAGTTGTGACTTTGTCCCATGCATGCTGATTGTGAACATAGATAGAAATGCTTCGTCACAAGTCATATAGCGATGTATTAATCGGACATTAAACGATTCAATTGGAATGCGTGTTAGAGTCGACAAAAGTTGATCGATTTAGGAAACTCAACTCGACCTGATTGAAGTGATAAAATTGATAGCCAATGACAGCTTTATTTTGTCGCAAATGCACCATAATTGGAACCAGCGTAAAATGACTCGTGAGTCATGATCCTATATTGCCTCAACCTTAAGGATAACCAAAAAAAATAAATTGGTTTAATAATGATCAAAATAAGAACATACAGTAAAAGATACTCTCCTACGTACACGTTCTGGTTATTATCAACGTTTGCATTGATACAAAGACTAATAAAAAAAATCAAAAACTAAAAACCCTCTAAGAAAAAAAAAAAAAAAAAGACTTTTACCTTTAGTGGTTAATACGGAGGTATTGTGGACAATAGGTGGAATGAAACTTTCGGGTTTTGAAATATGAGTAATATTTGGCTCAAAAATGGACCCGAAACTTGTGTGAATCTCACGGTTTTGACTCGAGGATTCACGATTTTTGTGGAGTTTAAAAACTCTCGAAATTTTTGTGTTTTTTGATTTATAATTGAACAAGAATTAAAAGATATGACTTAACCTCCGTTGGGTTAAGAATGAATGATAACTCGCGTACACAG
>JAOWBH010220703.1:0-16782 GCA_028566215.1 Silene coronaria
GCACATGGGGGACCCTCCTTTGTCCCCTCTATCCATTTCCTCTCGCAAACTACCCGTCGCAAGCAAGACTTACTGAATTAGATTTGCAGTTGCTTCGATCTGGACCACCTGAAATCGGTTGCATTCTTGCTGATAACGTTAGGCTCAATAGTAGGCTCCACCGGCCCGAATGTCTCCGACCACCTACGCAATCCTCACTCGATTTCACTTTTATTGTCATTTTTAACCTAATATTTATTCCAAATTGATTGTTCATTTCTAAATTTGGTATGATTATTCTAATCTTTTAACAATTAGTCTCTGTTAAGACGGATATATATCCGTCTTCATGTTAAAACGAGTCAAATATGTTAAATAAGACAAGAGTAAAAACACCTAGAGAATAATGAGAGAGATATTTATACTATCTATACAAGATTACACGTGGGTTATTATCTGGCTTGTCTTAAGCTCAATATGAATATTTCTTTCATAAACGAGAATTTGTGATCTTTTAATTGTATTCCCTTTATGAAAATGACAGTATCCCTTTCTTCTTAATTAAAGGTGTAGAACTGTAATTTTTCTTATACTTCTTAAATCCTTTCTAAAATGAAGAGTGGCGAACACGTGGGTGAACTTAAAAGGAGGGGTATCATGTGTAATATGCTAAAGTTCGAGGGTACCATGAAAAATTTCAATAAAAATATTAGCCATTCATCATATGAAAAGTCTCAAATTTGTCCTTAAAAAAAAGGAAAAGAAAAGCCTCAAATTAATACTCCCTCCTATTCACCATAGTCTTCCCTATTTTCTAAAACGGATTATTCAGATTTTCTTTCCCATTCTTATTTTGGTAAGTTTTTATTAATATTATACTCTCACCTCTCTCCAATCACCAAACCCTACCATAACCTTTATTAATATTTAATCCTAATTATTTCCACATCTCTCCAATCACCAAACCTCAGTCATATCCTTTATTAATATTTAATCTTAATTATTTATTTATTCATACCTCTCTAATTATAATATTCTCTCCCTAAATACTTGTGCCTACAAACGAAGGGAGGAAAAAGAAGCCTAGGAGGGAGTATTATTGTAAGACCGTCTCATAATTAATTTCACAAGATCCAAATGCGAATGGTGGCCCATTTGTTACTTGGGCCATCGAAGAGCTGGAGGAAAATAATGTATGGTATGGGCTTCAAGGACTTGGTCTCGTTTAAATGAATTATATGGGGCATGTCAAAACAAAGACAATGGGCATGCCTGTAGGATCTTATGGGATTCTTGTTGATTTTATTTGTACAAATAATTGATAATAAACGCAAATTTATGGATAAATTATCGTCGATTTGATGAGAAGAAATCTCAGTGTGATAATAATACTTGTGACCGTCACAAGCAAGACCGACTGAATGCAAATTTATGGAAGTAAAAAGCTTTTGACATGGCTTGTAATACAGGATTGCTTCTCTAACATGGACGAGTGGTGCTTCGGTAGATTACCGACACAAACCTAACACAATACTGGTTAACATTTTAACTCGACTTTAGGCATACCTTATACGAATCAAATAGAGAGAACTTATGATGTCAATTTGCTTAAGAATTTCGATACAAATAAGACATTTATATAACCATTACAATAATTAATTTCAACCACTAATAACTCGACCAGCTACATGTTAATTGCCTCCTAACTATCCCATTAATTACACTAATTTGGAGCATAACTCCCAACAATTTTGCTAGATCAAAAGAGCATTAATTTTACTGCTCAGTTAGTCGGTTTCCTTTAAGACGGGTTCTGCATAAAGATCGTGTCAATCGGATCAAAATACCCCTGATCAACAACAAAATCCCAGCAGTAAGTGTAGAAATTAGAGAATGAACTATGAACTTGAAGACATCCATCTAGGCTTAGGAAAAGTATAGCCACGGTGTTTAGCAGTCTCAAGAAAATCGACTTCACCACCTTCCTCCTCTTTCCCCTTCCCCTTCCCGCTTCTTTCAGCCAACATTTTCATCACCGCCATCAAAAATTTCACGTGATCACAGGCTGAATCTTTTAACTCTTCATCCTCTGTATCACCATCCCCATTGTCATCACCACTGTCCCTGACGCATGAATCAATTTCCTCTGTATGATCCAAAATAACGTCCTCTTAATTTACTGCTCAGTTAGTCGGTCTCCTTTAAGACGGGTTCTGCACAAAAATAGTGTCAATCGGATCTAAATACCCCCTGATCAACAACAAAATCACAGCAGTAAGTGTAGAAATTAGAGAATGAACTATGAACTTGAAGACATCCATCTAGGCTTAGGAAATGTATAGCCACGGTGTTTAGCAGTCTCGAGAAAATCGACTTCACCACCTTCCCCGTCTTTCCCCTTCTCGCTTCTTTCAGCCAACATTTTCATCACCTCCATCAAACATTTCACGTGATTTCCACATGTTTCCGCCTTTGAATTCCGATCACAGGCTGAATCTTTTAACTCTTCATCCTTGGCAACTTCCTCTGTATCACCATCACCACTGTCATTGACGCTTGTATCGATTTCCTCTGTATTATCCAAAATAACATCGTCTTTAGTTACTTCTTCATCGTCAACTGTGACTTCTTCCGTATCACCAGAGGCTACTGCTGTATTTTCGCTCTCCATCTCCATTTCAGCTCGATCGAGCTCAGGAGAACGCAATTCCTTCGCTGTTTTAGCAGAACTCCTCACAGATTCCTCTTTCGTCATATTTTTCTCCCTTAAACCGACGGATTGTCCTGAATCGACGCCGTCTGAGACGGTTTTTGTGTTTTCCACGTCAGCTCCATCGCCATCACAAAATCTCAACTCCTTCGTTGTTGTAGGAGACACGAATTCCTCGTTCGTCGTATTTCTCTCTGCGTGAAACCCTAAATCAATCGAATCTTCGGAAACGACATCGTTTGTAACCTCCTTATTGTTCTCCATCACCGGCGTCAATGAATCCTCCTTCGCAGTCCTTTCCTCACTACAAACCCTTAATTCGTTTAAATCCTCACTAACGACGTCGTTTACCATCTCCTCAGTGTTTCCCACAGCAATTTTATCACCATTATCGCGAAACCTCAACCCTAAATCGTCGGTACTCTCGCAGACGACGTCGTTTTCGCAACGCCTCAACCCTAATCCGTCAGTATTCTCGCATACGACGTCGTTCGTAACACTAATCGTATTTTCCACTTCATCGCAAAACCTCAACTTCCTCTTCGCCTTCGGCGGCGGCGTAACGGAACTCTCCTCCCTGGCTCTCTTTCTTTCAATAGATAACCCTAATTCATCAGAATTGCCACAAACGACGTCGTTTAAATCACTCGGAGCAGCTGAGATTCCGCCTTCGCCTTCGCGAAACCTCGATTCCTTTCCCTCAATAGAAAACCCTAATTTTTCGGTACTATCACAAACGACGTCGTTTAAGTCAAAAAACCTCGGCTCCTTCGACGGTGACGGCGTAACGAAACACTCCTCCCTCTCAACACATAACCTCTCTAATTCATCAGAATTGCCAGAAACGACGCCGTTTAGTTTGCTATTTGTATCTCCCTCAGCACAAAATCCTAACTCGTCGGAATGTTCGCAAACGACGTCGTTTAGATCGGAAAATCTCCGCTTCTTCGCCGATTCCCTCTCTAATTCGTCGGAATCCGCAGAAACGACGTCGTTAGGCCTTCCAGTAGTGTTTCCCTCTAACTCGTCGGAATGTGAAGGGATGACGTCGTCTTGATTATCGGGCGTAGAAGGTACGGAACAGAAGGTAATCTCGTCAACGTTATCAACAGGAAGTGGTACGCTATCTCCGGCTTCCTCGTCGGAGCTTACCGGCCACGTGTCGTCGAGACCGTAATCGTCGGCGGGGGAGTAGTCGTCTTGACGGTATAATGGGGCGGTGGAAAGGAGTTGGAGTTGGGCGGCGGGAATGAGACACTCGGTTGTGATGAAATTAAAGGGGTCTACAACCTCCATTTTTCTGGCTTTGTTTATCCTCGATATTTGATTTTGAATTTATTTTATTTGCCTCCTTTTCCTTTTTTTTTTCTCCCGCTAGTGTGAATTTGCTGTTTTGTAAAATGGCGTATTGGCATGTTTCTCTCGTCTCGTAAATGAAGTGAGTACTCTGCATACCGTAGACACTTCACACTAGTCACACTACTCTTGACCGAGCAAACGGGTCAACTGGACCGGATTTGGGATTAGGTCAGTTTCGGGTTTGGTCATATCGGGTTCGGATCATTTTTGGGTCAACTAGTATCAAGTTATTTGTGAATAATAATCAGTTCGCAACAATAAACATTCGGGTTGAGTTAAATCGGGTCGGGTCAATTCGGGTTTCAGGTCTGGTCAATTTTGCAAGGTCTATTTGCTCATCACAAATACGGGAAGACCGTCTTTTTATATGAATCGTTCAAAAATAATTAATAATTAATCAATATTAGATGAAAATTACATCATTTAAAAATAATTACTCCAATACTAGTTGAAAATTAAGTAGTGGCTTATATTCTTGAATTTAATAATACTAGTAGTTGTTTATTTGTAAGTATAAAATTATTTATTTTGAGTAGTCTTTCTTACTCCATAAAGATGAAAACGATCTCATGATGGCTTATTTAAGGTTAGAGATGGAATTTGGCTTGTTTAAGGTTAGAGATGGAAGTGGGCACGCGAGGCGGTAGGTTGACACGACCCTTTTTAGCACGACACATGATTGACACGGTCCAGCACGACACGACATGCCATGGGCCGTGCCTAAGCCGAGGTTTGAGAAAAAAGACCGTGCCTAGCCTAGGCACGGCACGACACACTTGGGCACGCTCAAAGTACGAATAAATAAGGCTAAAGTGAAAGATTTACACAGCACGCTCAAGCACGACACGATACGACACGACACGCTATGAGTCGTACCTAAGCCATCATTTTATTTCAGAGGCACAACAAAGCACGACACTGTCGCTCGTGTCATTTTTTTTCCTAACACGGTGGGCCCGCACGAGGCACAACCCACCTCCATCTTTAGGCACGACATAAACTCCACCTACCTAGCTTGTTGAGCCCTCCGAATCAGCTCGGTCAAAGCTCAGCTCAAAATCGGTCAAAACTGATTCCAAGCCGATGGGACTCGAGCTGAGGTGGACCAAATCCGAGCAGATGCCGAGCTTAGTAGAGATCCGATCGGAAGCTCGTTGAGACTCGTTTTATGTTTATTACTATTTAATTTTGGTTTTTTACAATTGTTTTTGTTCTTAATATAATTTTATTTAGCATCTATGATTATATTTTATTATATTTGATAAGTATTTTATTTTTTTATTTTTATTTTTTCTTACAATATATTTATTATTAATTTGATTTTAAAGTAAAAGAAAGTAATGATTTAACCGATCTCGAATCTAATTCGAGCTGATTCCGAACTTTATAATTTCTTAAGCTCGGAAAATTCTGAGCCGATTCCAAGCCCACCCGAATTCGAAGCTCAAATCGGCTCGGTTACACCCTTACCCCTACCCGTACCCGATACGAAGCCTGAAACTACACACGCCCATCTATCAAATCCGGCGATAAATATCTGTCTCAACTCTTGAGTATCCATTTGGCGCGCAAATACTTCCACCATTTTCCAGCAGCTTTATCCCGAACTACGACTTCACAGGTTCTTTTTTCTCTATTATCTCCGATTCTACCTCCTGCATTTGACACATCTTCGATATTAATTCGTATATTTCTTGCACACACTCGTCAAATTAATATTCATTCGAATTGAAATTTACAGTTATCCGGAAAATTCTTGCCAGTTGCGAACAACCTCCGCGAAATTCATCAATTCGAGGTTATTTCTACTCTCTCTCTATCGGACAATTTCGATTGATTTTACTTTTAATTTGATATTGCGATGCTGTTGAATTTTAACTGTTGAATCGAAAATCGCAATTTCTCGGAGTCGAGTGATGTGATTTATGTTACGGAATGATAACTGTGCAATTAGTCTTGAATTTAATTCAATTTTATTTCAGTTAGGTTTTCTGATACGTTTGCTTAGATTATCATTGAATTAGAAGTGAATTGAGCTAAATAAGCGCATTATTGAGGTTGATAACAGTTTCTAGGCGTGAATTTCACGGAGTTGAAGAAAATCGCAGCAGAATGCAGTGTGAATATTCAGGAACATGCTTGTCGAAGTACTTGTATGTTGTTTGTCAGTCAAGCGATGCGATTGCTGAATTATATTGTTTGGAGCTTATTATTAGAGTCGTTTAGCGACAAATTAATGTTTTGATGCATAGGAGATTTGTCATTCAATGTGGAATCTAGCTTCGTTTTTGTGAAAATGATTGTTTGTTCAAAAGTTCAAATTCGACTGTTTGTTTGTCGCTTAGTAACTCTCTTTAGCGGAATACTTTGTTTTCCCGAATTTTGAATGTGGTTTAGGCTGTGCATTATTTAGTTATGCTATGTACTCTATATTTGATTGTTGTAATAAAAAGGAATTGATCAATGCAAAGTGTTAAAATCTGGATATGAAAACTCTGACTTGATTTCGTAAAATGAGGTACATCTAAAGGAGTTGATGTCATACAGACACGATTGGCGGATATTGATAGCTAAATCCTGTGAATTAATGAACTTAATAAGGAATTGTAGAGAATGGCGGTTCGACCAAGTTCAGTGACTGGACTGTATGCTAATTACTCATGTCATGAAGCTCACTTGTTTGTGTTTCAGCACTTTCAAAATGGTCGCTATGTTGCTTAATGTGAGAATTTTAAAGAATATGTACCAGTGAATTCCTCTTTTGAATTTATGTTTAGGGATCTCTAGTTTGTGGCTTTGTGCAATACTTGAACGTAAGTGTTGGCATTGGTGTTTAGTTTAGGTTAAACTTTGCAGAAGCTGTGAGTAACTGATTTTAACATTTTGCTTTGATCATTCCTTTCTATTATAACAATCAAATATAGAGTAAATAAGGAATGATCCAAGCAAATGTCGATATCTGGATATGAAAACTGTGACCAACTGATTTCTTAGAATGAGTACAACTAAATGAGTTCATGTTTCACACACGCGATTGACGGATATTGATGGCTAAATCCTGCGAATGAAATGATCTAAATAAAGAATTTTAGAGAATGGCTGTTTGACCAAGTGCAATGACTGGACTGTCTTTAATTACTCATATTTTGTGTTTCAGCACTTTCAAAATGGTGCTATGTTGCTTAATGTGAGAATTTTGAAGAATTTGTACCTGTGCTTTACTCTATTGGAATTATGTTTAAGGATTTCTCGTACTTGTATTGCTTGAACTTCAGTGTTTGGCATTGCCATTTAATTTAGGTTGAACTTTGCAGAAGCTGTTTGGCTTTGAATTTTGATATGAAGGTAGACTAGGAAAGATTGTTGTATTGTTGAAATGTGTTAGAGTCCATGTCTATTCTAGGTTATATATATGAGGCCGTCAATAGAAAATAATTCGTTGAATTCAGTATAGATTTATAGCTAGTGAGTTAAGTAGGAAGACTATGAAGTGGGGAAAATATTTCGTTCTCAGTGGAGCCGAAGTGGGTAAATCTGTACTTATTATGAAATTGAAGGGGGATACAAATACATGTCATACTAGTTACCTATATGTAAGGAACATACTATGTTTGATTCTGCCTAGCTAGCGACCACAAATACATTTGGAGCTCTTGAGTACAACTGGTAAAACAATCAACATGCGTTGTAACCTTTACCATCACACATTAGTGTGTTTGAGCTTAAGTGAACAATGAGCATTTGTTATTTTAACTTCACTTCTACATTCAATTTAACTCTTTGGGTTGTTGAATTTTGATCTGAAGCAACATTATGTGTCATATTGTTTTGTCTATGGTTCGTATTCCTGTGTATATAAAATGCTATTGGAAGGATGGGGAAACTGGCTCGATAGAACAAGGTCCTCCATGGAAGCGCATATTAAGACGGGGCGTTTGAATTGGTGTCACATGGGGGTGTGAGGTGTCTAGAGGAAAATCCGCCTCTTTTATGTATGCTATGTTGGTGCACTGTTTTCCATCTAGCAATTCTCAGTTGGTGACTGTTTCATCAATTCATAGGAATATAGGTAGTTTTTCTCCACACATGACACCTGCTGAGACTGTGTGCTTTCTAATGCAACATGTATCAAACATATCTGAAACCCTTCTTTAAGTCTATGGTACTCAGTTGCCTATAGAGTTGGGTCAGTCGCTACTAGACTGGCTTTGGTCACGATAGCCTTTTCATATGTTATTTAGTTTTGATCACAAAGCCATAGAACCATCTGGACAAGACAGATCAAGCATTTGAATCTCCAACGAGACACAAGACCATATCCTGCCCTGAAATCATTTGAATATAATGCAAGAAGCTTGAGAATGGGAAACCATGGAACAGTATAATCTGCTATGCTCTCCCTGTAAAACTGCTGTCTCGAAGAACTTTATCTAGGATAACGGAGAACCCATGGAGGTATGGGAATGTAGCCTAATAGAGAGTCTAGGGCCAAAGTCACGAGTGCTGCTAAGTAGGGTGATCAATTTTGCTATAATTGTCTCCAATAAAGAATGCGCGTCCTTTAAGCAGAAGCCTCCTACAAATCATTGCTCTTTTGTAAAGTTAGTAAATGTATTTTATGATTCTGAATCACCCTTTGTTAGTCCTAAGACTGAGAGCCTCTATCAGCTTCCACATGGCTGCAATTGCCACAGCCAGCGTCTATTGTTAATTGTTGCTTTTACTTCACATATGTATATATACTTGTTTCCCTTCAGTTATTGCTGCTATCCAGCATATAAATGTTACTGTCACACTTCATACTCGGACATAAGACACTTCATTTTAAGCAAAGTATATGAGTGTTCTTCATAAAAAAGCCGAACCCTAGCACTTAGACAAGCACCTATGTCTGATACTTCTAGCCGTGTATGCATATGGAAATTCTTGACAACTTGCATATGCAGAATAGTTATCGTCATGGAAAATAAAGATGCTCAAGTAGTAAAGAAACGCAAGATGGACAACGTCACAGAGGAGAAATAAAGATTGAGGGTTAGTTAAGGATTGTTGTTAAACTCTCCATTATCTGACTCCTTGAAAACTGGTGCTAGATGGAGCATGACAGCAGAGAAGACCGAAATGAAACAAATGAAGAAAATATGGAAGAAGAAACTGAGATGAACTTTTCTGGATCTGAAGAAATGAATCGTGGTGTTGAGCACATTCTTGAGAAAGTTGAGGCATTTAATCAACTGGTAAAATTGCTAGACGAACTTGCTGTGTGTTGCTTTTATAGAAAACCATATTAAAAACGCTGTCCTTGGAGACGGTCTCGTATTGATGTAATGTGAGACCAACCTAATATGAACATCTTATGTTGACAATTTTGTTGGCCACTACAACAATTTTTTTTGGGATACATGCAGTATCTACACATGATTATCTGACTGAAGATAATTACTTTCACAGGTTTCTGAGATGCTGGATTCTGGAAAGACACACTTCAATAAGCTGCATCAGGAATTTGAAGAGCGAGTTCTAATGTAAGCTATGAAAAGTAAACAATCAGCTTTGTATTAGATGGTCTCAAATTTTAGACCAAATTATATCCTTATATACTCTCATCCGGTACATGGTTTGATTTGAAATTTAAGACCGTCTAATATAATCTTTGTGTGGAAAGGCAATATAACCAGTAATGCTTCTTTTACATCAGTTGTGAAGCTTCGATTTCAATGCGCTTTCTTGCTTGTATCTTTTCTACAGGATCCACAAGGAGCAGATGGAGAAATGGCAAGATGAGATTAAGGAGCTCAGGATGATCGATGCAACAAATGAGGAATTGTATGCTCGGCTCAACAATGTTAAATGCCTACTTCAGTCTGTTCATATCAGTCAGTGAAAATTTAAAGTAACCGAAGACATCAAGTATAAGTACTCTTTTAACTGCTGCATTCTGTATGAGAACCTGTAGATGCTGTGTATGCTCGGCTTGACAATGTTAAATGCCTACTTCAGACTGTTCATATCATTCGGTGAAAATTTAAAGTTACTGAAGACTTCAACTAACATGAGCGGAGGAGCTCATGTAGTTGGTTCAGTCGCCAACTCAGTTGTTCCTTGCTAGTGTCAATTTCTTTTAGCGTGTAGATGGCGCTTGACTCTTGAGAGCCTGGTCTGTGGGTTTTCGCCTGAATGACGGTCTTTTAGTCGCCAAATTTCTTGCTTTTATCTTTCTTGTATGTCCTAGTGAGGGAAAACAAACCTGAATTACCTGATCATTTAATACTAAAATTTGACCAAACCACAAATATTTTTTTGTTTTGTTTAGCTCAACTCGAGTTTGGCTATACATTATTTTTCTATACTCCGTTGTCAACTACTTATCATGTACGGAGTACTTTATTTACGTGGTGTGTTCAATCTTGACCATTGTTTAACAGTTCTCTAAGGATGTTTGGATACGGCTATCCTAAATTCCTAATACAAATAATCCAACACATCCCCAACAAAAGTCGTAGTTAAAATTACTGAAATTACTCAAATTGTGCGTGATTTTTGGCGAATTAAGTCGAGACTATAAAAAATTAACGAAATTAAGGAATTTTGTGCAAATTTATAATATTTTCTTGGTCGACTTGTTGATAACGAAAATAAAGTTTAAATGGATGAAAAGCGTTTTTTTTTTTGTGTGATGTAACTGATGTTGCTTGTCGATTATATTAGATTAAGGAATTAAATTAACGAATTGATGTGTTTAGGGATGAGACTCATGAGAGATTAAGGGATTACTTTAGATTTTACTTAAAACTGTCGAGTGTCGATCATAGCTAGTAATTTATCGACGACGAATAACGGTTGGTGTCTAATCTATTAGCCCATTTCTCAATTCTCATTTTAGGCCCATAATATCGCACAAATTAAGACTAGCATAATTCTTCACCTTCATTTCTCCCTTTTCACAATCTCGTCATCTCGTCTCACCATCTTCTCTCTCATCGAATTTTGCCCTAATTTTATCCCCAATTATCTCACGGTAAGTTTCTTCGATTTCTTTCTTTCAATTGCACTTTAATTCGATTTATTTACCTAATTCGCTTGCAATAATCGTTCTATATCACTCATATTTCGCATCGATTGATGTTTAATTTTTCTAATTTGGGCGTAATTTCAACTTCGTAGCTCAACAATGGCGGCGAAGTACATCGTTGGATCGCTTGCTGGATCCTTTGTAATTGCTTATGTTTGCGACAATCTGATGGCTGATCGGAAGATTTTCGGAGGTAGAATACTCAAATTACTCGTTAAAATTCTTCACTTTTGTCAATTTCAGGGGAATAATTGTAAAAAAACCTAGATTTTCTTCAGTTTTATCAAATTTAGTGGATTTTTTGTAAATCTTATGGCTTGATTTTAATGAGAGGTGGAATTTGTGCGTAGGAACGACCCCGTCGACGGTCTCGAACAAGGAATGGTTTGCGGAAACGGATAAGAAATTCCAGGCTTGGCCACGAACTGCTGGTCCACCTGTGGTTATGAACCCGATCAGTCGCCAGAACTTTATCATCAAAACTACTGATGATTCTTGAAGGTTTTGCCCCTGTGGTTTGATAATGATACTCTTAATTATTACAGAGTCTGTGTTGTTTTGGTATTCGAGAAATAAATGATGATCAATCACATTGTAGTAATATTGTTTGGAGAATATGAAGAAGCCTTTGTTATGCTTCAGAATGATTGTTTTGTGACACAGTAAGGTTGGAAAATTAGATTGATTTTGTTATTAACAATTGCGGTGTGGTTGTATTTGCGTATACAGTTTTTTGTTGGATATAAATTTACGTGTCGGGAGACACGTTTTAATTCTGTTACTTTTTGTTGTTTTCCAACATTTTACGGCTTTGTTATATTGACATCATGAATATGAAGTTGTGTGTGTGCATAGCTCGATAACTTGAGCTTTTTGTTCGATTGATAATTTTTCTCATAGTTAAGAACTTGTGATTGGAGACAAGTTAGAAGTAGTTATTATTAGGGTATGGGCAGTGAGACTCTATATAGTGGAGGGGTGGCTTGAAATACAGTTTTCATTGCTCGTCTGCAGTGGCACTCTCGGTAAATGCCACAACTACTTTGATGAGCTTTGTTGGCTCAAGAGTGGCCAAACTGTGCCCAACATTTGTGGATGTGATGGATTCGGATGAGGGTATTTGAAAAAAAAAAAGCTGCTGCTTATGGTTAGTCAGCTGCAAAGGATTGTACTTGTGGGTATGGCAACTTTCAGTTCCATTGCCTGGTGCTTATGATTTGAAGTGTTTGGCTTTTTGTTGTTTACCATACTCCGAAGGCTGTCTTGTTTAATGATGATAGGGAAGTTCCCATTTCTTCTGTGCAGGAATATACTATTCCAGTGTTTGCACGCGTGTGTTGCGGCATTCCCTTATGTTTTCATTTTCATTCGACTGCCACAGTGGCACAATTATGATTTAGGAAAAATTGATCCTCATGGCGGATTTTGGTTTATTCTAGTTCAAGGATGGCACTGATAATTAGAGACTTGTGTCCTATTCCCACCCTTCAACAATTTCTGGTAGAAATGTCTAGTGATTCGTAGTGGATTTTAAGGTGATGCATCACATGTTAGCGTTCTATGTTTTACTTTCTATTCTCTACAGTTTTATCAGTTTGCATTTTAGTCTTGGAGAATTGTCTGTGTAGGAGGTGTTATTAGCTTACACCTTATGGGAGGCTCTAGGGAAGCTAAATCTGTTTCTCCATTTCCTTTTCAAGCTCGCCACATCTTTTAACGTGATGCAGTGGTTGAGAAATTCTTTCTAAGGCTAGAAAAAGTGAAAGCCTGCGTAATTTGCTACGAGACATGTTGCAACATTGCATCCATTCTAGTATCCCTTTGCATGACAGTCCCCCTCCTATAAAGCCTCAGAGTTTCATTTAAAATAATTTATAAAATGTTCAACTTCTTTTGGTTAGGGTTGGGGAAGATTGAAGGCCTCTCCTTGATTTGTTGTTGGTTTTGAATGTGTTCTGTCTTCTGAGTAATTGATTTTGTCCTTGGGATTTTGTGCCACGGTGACTTCTTGTTTCCCACGGCAAATTGGTAATTCAATAAGATCATAGAAACAAGTACTCTTTAGTATTACTTCTACTATTTTCATACTTGTAGAGTTGTAGTGTGCTCTTTAGCAGAGAAATTGTTCTTTGTCTGGATATTTCATTGATGGGAACTCACAAACGTTATTTTAACTCAATGATTTGCTGTTATGCTTCACGATGATTGGATTGTGAAACATTAAGGTCGGGAATTTAGGTTGTTTTTGTTATTGACACCTGCGATGTGGTTGTATTTGCGTATAGAGTTTTTTTGTTGGGTATAAATCGAAGTGTTTGGAGGCACATATTTTATTTGTGTTACTCTGTGTTCTTAATTTCATGATTTCAAGGTGTTGTTATTTGAAATCTTGCATTTGTTTTTCTCTATGATACATGAGGATTTTTAGTATCCGCGCTTATTTGAAATATTTAGTGTTTTTTATTATAATTTTAAAAAAATCATTTGTTCTTTTTCGGATTTATTACACGTTTTACCTAAAAAAAACTTTCTTATACGGAGTATAATACTTGGTTTACTTTGACGGCATTCCTTAACATTAATTTTTACTTTCAATTCTCAAAACATCGTTTTAATTTGTATTTTAGATTCAAATTCTAAGTTTCTGTAAAAGAAATTTGAGCTTTTGATTTTCAAACCTATAAGTTTAACTTGACTTTTGTATTATGTTTCACTCCCCATTTGCTCGTCACTTTTCTTTTTCTATATTTTTGCATTTTGAGATTTGCAATCTCCCACGACCGGTTCTAAAGGGTGCTTCACGTCAGCCGACCCCAAATCATTTTGGGATCTGTTGTTGTTGTTTGGGCGGCTTCTATTATATAGTTATATGTGTGGCTTTTGTTATATGTATAATAGATGATTTGGTCTTCTTGTTCGATTGATATTTTGCTCATGGTTATAACTTGTGAGTGAAGACAAGTTGGAATTGCTATGAATAGGGTATGAGCAATGAGATTCTTGTGTATTGTGAAGGGGTGGCATGAAAATCAGTTTTCATTGCTTGTCAATGTTTTCTTTTGTTTTCTTTAAATGCAACAAGTACTATGATGAGCTCTGTCAGCCTCAGAGTTGCCAATCTGTACCCGATATTTGTCGTGTGGGATGCTTGCTTGGCAGAGGGTGAGCTGAGGCCTGAGGGTAATTAAAAGTCAAGCTCGCCGGCTCACCAAAGTGGATTTTGTATGAATTGATTCCATTGGCAGGGTTTATGAATCGAGGTTTTTCCTGGTTTTGTTTAGTGTTCATAGGGAAGCGCCCCTCTCCTGTGTGCAGGTATATACTACTACAATGTTTGCACTTGTGTCGTTCCTTTCTTTGGGTCTTCGTTTTCCATCTGCCCTAATTATGATTAAGGAATAAATAGATGCTCATTGCAGATTCTGATTTATTCTAGTTCAGAAATGGCCCTGCTATTTCGTGATTTATGTCTGACTCCCACCTTCCAACAATCTCCTCTAGAAGTGTCAAGTGTTAGATTTTAAGGTGATGTATCACATGTTAGTGTTCTCCGTTTTACTCTTTATTGTTTCCAGTTTCATCAGTCTGCTTTTCAATTTGTTGAATAGTTTTTGTCGGTAGTGTTTTAAGCTTATGAAAGGCTTGATGGAAGCTCTTTTAGCTAATCTCCCTTTCAAGCTTGCTGCATCTTTTAACGTGAGCCGTTGAACCACTCTTTTTAAGGTTAGAAAAAGTGAAAGACGGCGTACTTTGTTATGGGAGGCATGTCGCAATATTACCCCTATTCTATTATCACTTTGCATGACAGCCCCCCTCCTAAAAAGCCTCAGCATTTCCTTTAAAATAATTTACAAAATGTTCAACTTCTTTTAGTTAGGGTTGGGGAAGATTGAAGGGCTCGCCGTGATTTGTTGTTGGAAACTTTTGGCAGTTTCAGTATCATGTACTCCATGACATTCTCGTATGTGTTCTGACTTCTGAGTAATTAATTTTGTCCTAGAGAATTTTCTGTCACGGCGACTTGTTTCCCACGGCAATTGGTGATTTGATAAGATCGTAGAAACAAGTACTTATATAGTACTATAGTAGTAGTAGTACTGCCATTTTCCTACTCGCAGTGTACTTTTTAGTAGAGAAACTGTTCTTTGTTATGCTTCAGGATGATTGGTTTGTGAAACATTAAGGTCGGGAATTTTGGTTGTTTTTGACTATTTGTTAGGGACACCTGGGTGAAGTTTTTTGTTGGATATATAAAATCGACGTGTTTGGAGACGCTTTTTATAGCAATGTTAGTTGGATAATATCAGCAATTTATGGCTTTGTTATTTTGAAATCTTCTGTTTTTCTGTATGAAGGTTGTGCGGTTTCTGTTAGTGTTATACGTGTGGCTTCTATATGTGTATGCATAGCTCGATAATTTGATCTTCTTGTTCTATTGAAATTTTGCTCATGGTTATAACTTGTTAGTGAAGACAAGTTGGGATTAGTTATGAATAGGGTATGAGCAATGAGATTCAGTTTTCATTGTGGAGGAGACAAGGGAGGCATGAAAATCAGTTTTCGTTGATTATCAATGATTTTTTTAAATGGAATAACTGCTTTGATGAGCTCTGTTCGCCTGAGAATTGCGAGTCTGTGCCCGAAATTTGTTGTTGTGATGGATGTTTGCTTGGCAGACGGCAGAGGATGAGCTGAGACTTGAGGGTATTAGAAAAATGAGCTGGCCAGGTTTTGTGCCTTAGCTGCGAGGATTACCCTCGTGGATTTTAGTGTCTTTGGTATGTTTTGGTTCGATTGGCAGGGGTTTATGATGTTGGGGTTATTCTGGTTTTTGTTCATGTTCATCGGAATGCCCCCTTCTCCTCTGTGCAGGTATATACAGTTCGGACTCCGGTGTAGCTTACGATGCCTTTTTGGCCAGAAGATGAGCTATTTTATTACGTTTCCTAGAGCAATAACTTGAACAAAGGCGACTGTGCTTATCTTATGCCTTGCACCACTATTGCATGACAAAATATAGAAAAATACGGTCTTACAAGTGTGGGACGGTTCATTTTCGTGAAAAAATTATTCACTTATTACTAGTAAATAAATTATCTTTTTGGATAATAAAACCATCTCAAAGTGTGAGATCGTCTCGTACAAAGTCAATAATTACTGTTCTTGCATAAGCAGCTCATTCATACGTGGGCTGTCCATGCATTTGGGCTCCTCTTTTATGAGTACTTAAGTATACGAGATTGTCGAGTACGACCTATTTTTAGGCCCAATAGCTATCCGTGGCCGAATCGCTGACAAATTTAATGAACTTTCCAAATTAACCCCTCACACCGAACATTTCAATTGAACTATTGACAAACATCCGACAAATCGAAACTAACAACTAATTTCGAATAACAAACAACTAAAGAGCCTTTGATTTGACCCACGAATCGAAAAACTTTAAACCGATTGTCGTAACAAGAATTGATTTTTCTAAAATCAAAGCGACAAAATTAGTAGGTGGGACAATGTTAAAACGAATCGATTTTTCAAAAATCAATCAGAGAATTAATAATTGTGTCATAACTAATGGAAGTCAAAAGAAAACGGCATCAAAACAATTTTATTTTTTAAATAAAAATAAAAAAAAGCTCGTATGTGAAATTTCCACATCTAGAGC
>JAOWBH010220813.1:0-16769 GCA_028566215.1 Silene coronaria
CCCATGTGCTTCCCCACTCAAGGCAAATGAGTTATTTGTGAGGGGATATGGTATCCGTCACAAATAAGTGACGGATATCTTCCGCCACAAATAAGAATTTGTGTTTTAAATAATGAATTTACTTAAGTAAATAGAGAGAAATAAAGAGAAAGGTAACAAACTAAAAATGGTCCACTTATTATTGTTGAGCATATATGAAAGAAAAGGTTGTCCATCACATACTCAGTTGTCAGTCCATCACTCATAAAAATACACAACACTCCTCTCTCTGTTTTAAAGAGTTCCACTCTTAAAAGCCCTTTGTTATCTTCTTAGTTTCACCTTAAGCAGATTTTTATTTCTTATCTCTTCCCCTCACTCGTGACCTACTATTATAAACACAAATTTCAATTTATGTGACCCTCAACTTTGTTTTGTGGGGCTAACTGTTAATTCTAGGACTCTTGAGCTAGTATATTTGCATTTAGCTAGCTGACTTCTCAATCTTTCCCTAACAAAAAAATCCATCCCTTCCTAGATTTTTAATTTTTGAGATTTGTGCCTGTCTCCCTTCTCTTAGTATTTACCCCATTTTACTGTTTCTATATAAACAACATAAAGCAGAGTCACTTCATAACCTACATTTATTGAATAGCTTTCGTTGGTCAATTCAGTTTGGAATTCCAGAAGTTTATACTTAGATCAGTGATTACTGTTTGTTCTAGGCTTTCCTGTCTATTGTTTGCAGCTTTTAGCATTCATCACCTTTTGCTAAAGTTTACTAGGCCCTTTAACTTGATTACCTAATAGGGTTCAGTTTTTTTTTTTTTTTTTTTTTTTAAACTATTTTGCTGCAAAGCATGAAGCTTGTACCTCAATCTTCCGCTTAACATTTCTTTTCTAAAGCTATAGAATTCCCTGCCTTTACCCTTCTCTAAAGCTTATATCAATCCTTTCTTATTAGTCAACCCCAATCTTTTTTGAGCTTTGACATTCTATTGGATCTAAATTTTGATGAGGATTAAAAAACAGTAGTGCTATCTATTTTACAGGCTATAAGCCTTAAATTTTGTTTAGGTTGAGGACTATTTGATTGGATTTCATCATTCTTTCCACAATGAGCTCTTGCTTGAGTGGAGGTGGTACAACTGCCTATGGAATTAACCTTGATATCATTATACCCCCCTTAACTTCGTCTAGATCGTCTCATTCTTCTTCACCTTCCTCTACTATATCAGAATCAAGCAATTCCCCACTTGCCATCTCCACTCGAAAGCCGCGAACTCCACGAAAACGGCCTAATCAGATATACAGTGAGGCAGCTGCTCTGCTCTCAACGGCTTATCCAAATATATTCTCAGCTACTGATTTGAACAAACCTTGCAAGTTCATTAAACCCCATGAGTATTCTTCCTTTTCCTTTTCTTTTGAAGATTCCTCCGATGAAGTGCTCATGCCTTTCACAGTTGATAAACCTGCTTTCCAGATTGATTCAACTGCCTATGAAAATCCATGCTCAAATTTAACAGATGAGTATGTTTGCCAAACAAATTCTTTATGTGACCGGTATGACGATTTTGATGCTGAATCTATCCTTGATGAGGAAACTGAGGAAGGTGTTATAGACAGTATAATGGGTAATTTGGGTGTGTGTCTAAAAGAGGAAACTGATAATTCCAGTAGCAATGATAATGGTGAGGTTGGTGGTGTTAGTGTCCCTGTAGATTTTTGCTATGGGTATCCGCTTGGTTTAGGGTTAGGATTAGGCAGGAGATTTGATTTTGGATTTGGAATGATTAGAGGAGGATTAGCCAATCCATTTAGGCAAAATGATGAAGGAGAATGGTGGAGGTTTCCTGTTGTTAATGTGGGTGAAATTTCACCTAGATTAAATGAGAAAATATCACCTGAGAAGAAGAAAAAGAAGAAGAAAAAGATGATGAAACTGAATGCTGAGCCTTCTTCTCCACAAAGGGAAAAAAAGCCAGTGTTACTTCCCCAGCTGAGTTCAATTACAAGCAAGGAATATTCAGAATCTAATTCCAAGTCAAGTTCAACTTCATTCAAGGAAAATTCAGTCGCGGTACAAAAATCCAAAGGCGGGATGCTTTTAAAACTTAATGTCGACAAGGTTTTGGATGCTTGGTCTGATAAGGGCTCAGTTTTCTCCGAAGACGTTATAGGTTCAGAGTTTTCAGGGAGCGATGCATTGGTATGTTCAGATTTTAACCAAATTCCACCTTCCTTATTTTTACTTCAAATTGTTAGTATTGAATTTGGGTGGTTTTTTTTTTTTTTGGATTTCCGGCATCTAAATTAGCTAATTGAATAGATATTGATTGATCAAATTTATTTGAAAAGAACGATGGCCATATTGGAAAATAACTGTGGTCATCACCATAGTCTAAGAAGTGTAATAGCCCAATTGATGACAGCAGCAAGAAAGGATCTTGTGAGTTGTGACTTTGTCAGTAACAATATTTTTAATGTGCCACAAAATTCTTGTGCTGGAGCCTTTTTTTGGCATCATCTCAGTCATGACCCATGATTGAATATTGATGCATATGATTATAAATATACTCCATAAATGACAACGGAATAGAAAAGTGTGTGTTTAATCATTATTTTACACAAGATTCCCTATTACAATGGAAAAAGTCCGAATTAGATGTTTGTTTTATGCTGACTACAACTACAGGACTACAACATAGTGCTTCTTCTAAATATGTACGGAGCATTTGTTTATAATTTAATCCTACTAAAAGTGCTACTTTGATATGTAGAACATCAACTTCGTGTTAATTTATTTATAAGGTATAATAATATAATACTTGTGAAAAATGCTTGCGTTACTGTGTCGGCCTTCTCTGTGCTTCCCTTCCCCTGGAGCTTGTTGTTTGAAATGTCATAGTAACTGAAATAACTGAATTTGGCAGGCACGTTTGGCGCAAATAGATTTGTTTGGTGAGAGTGGGGCGTTAAGGGAAGCAAGTGTTCAACGGTACAAGGAGAAACGACGAACACGTCTTTTCTCTAAGAAAATAAGGTACCAAGTCAGGAAGGTTAACGCTGATCAACGGCCCAGAATGAAGGTAAGCCAATTTAGCCATGCCGTCTAAATCCATAGGCGTTTGTAGTCATGGTTCGTGGCAAATAAAAACATATGGATTGGAATTTGTTGTAGTTGCTTTGTGTGTTTTTATTTTATTGGGTTATTTCACGTGAATAATCCAAACTATGCCTTCCATTCTTATATTAATCCATACTACTGTTTAACTGAGAAAAATCCCAACTTTAACATCATTTAACATGCATTGATCTCTTGGAAGGGATACCTGTAAAACCGGTTACCTTTCCTCTTGAACACTCTCATTTTAATGGAAAACAAAAATATCACTCCACATCTTCATCCCCTTAATCAATCAAAAATCCTAAATTATTTCCCCCCAAATTGATTTCCTCACCTCTAAATTATTTTCCCCAAATTAATTTCCCCCTAAATTCTATAGCAAGCAGCCTATCAATGCCAGATTCAACCACCAACACCGTCGTGCACCACCGCACCACAATCCACAATCGTTCCCTCTTATCACCACCAACAGTCCGCCTTAATTCCAGAATTAACCACCATCGTCGCTCCTTTAATTCGAGCAACCATTGCCTACCATTGTCTCATGTAAAATATAGGAAACAATGAAAAATGAAGCATTCTCTCTATGAACAACAGCATGGGAATAAACAATCACTCAAACAATAAACCAAACCAAAAGTTGAATTTGGAACCTCGGACAAATACACAACATTCTATTTTATACAAATGAGCAGCAATTCATTGTTGAACCTGCTTTCTCAGATTCTAAACACCCATATTCATTGTTGAACTTGCTGTCAATTAGGTTTTCAAGAGATTTTGCCCTTTTATTCTTGTTCTTGCCAGCTTCTTTCCGCAAACCTCTTCTACTCGTCGCCAAACTCCGGATTTGCAGTACCTAGCTTCTCTTCCTTCTATTTTACGACATACACGATTTAATTAATTTGGGTAATTAGGGAAAAAAGAATCAGAAAAAGAGAGGTGTTTTAGTGGTGAATGTAGATTTGGGCGAAAAGGAGGTGATATTATAAAGGAGAGAATAGAGGAATTAACTTTGAAAACGAAAAAGAAAAAAAAGAGGGAATTAAAGGTCAAATAACCTTTATTAAGAAGAAATCACTTCTATAGCTGATGATGATTAAAGAAGATTGAGAGACTGAAGGATGAATAAACAAAGGATAAAAAATGAATTATAACAAAAAAAGAAAATGACCTGTTGGGAGACCTGTAATAATGGGTCAATTATGGCCCGAGTTTAGTACATGTTAAATGAGGTCGAAGTTGGGATTTTTCTCAGTTAAACAGTAGTATGGATTAATACAAGAAGAGGAGGCTTAGTTTGGATTATTCCCATGAAATAACCCTATTTTATTTGTATTTACATGTTGGGGAGAAAAGTAGGGCATGAAAATGTAAGAGGAGACGAGAATTGTGACATACAAACCATATATTAGGTGATAGGTTTGATTCGTGGTTGCTAAAATCTGCAAGTTAGTTTTCTTGACATAATTTCCATGAGATTAGTTTTTTGGGAAAGTTTTTATTAAGACTGTTAGTAGTGAAATCAAGGCCAACGGCAAAAAATTACCGAGGTTCAACACAAATCCTGAACGTACACTCAATATAACGATTCCCTTGAGATCTTTACTTAAATGTAGAGGTGGATTTGCCGATTTGGGTAAATGGGTAGTTGAGAATTTGATATATGCAAAGGCCTGCAGTCAGCCTAAACTGTTGGCAGGGACACCTTGTAGCTGTTAATATTGATACAGATGTTCCCTTTGTTGAAGACCTGTCTAGGCATGATTTTTTCCCTAGTGAGCAGTTCTTGGATAATTGTGTCTCATAACACAATAATACAAGTGTTTTAGTGGGAAGAGTAGGTTTCAAATCTGGCATTCTTAAAATTCTCGCCATTATTCATTGGAAAACTCACGTGCTCACACTTCGCTGTGAGATCATCTCAACTATGTTTGTGCCTTTTGTCATAAGATTGTTTGAACTTATCTTTTGATTATTCTCTTCCCGGAATGTCATCTCATGTTGCAAAAGGCGATAACAAATTAAGTCCCATATTTTAAAGTTGACAACTATTGTAGGATGCAAAATCACGGTGCTAGGTTAGATAAATTATCCCCACTCCTCAAGAGGCCAGACTTTGCTGACTTTTCCCATGTATGTCTTGTCTACAGTCACTGGGATTGATATTTAGGTGCATTTTCTATGCCAAAATTGATCCTTTCTTGAGCCCTTTATCAGAAACTTGACATTACACAATTTTGGTTGCAGGGCCGATTTGTTAGAAGGTTGAGTTCACCTGAGCGTGAAGAGTAATAAGTAGGAATTTGGTAGCTTACCATATTGTCAAGTGTAAGCTGTCTATGCAATCCTCAACATGACTTTCATTATGTTCGTCTGCAAACAAGTGTTGTATGCTTTCACCGCTGGTATGCCACGTGCAATAACCTACATTCGACGAACAACTATGTATGGGAGTGCTTGATACGTTGGTGGATTTGATTGCATTGTTAGATTACGCAGATAATGGAGGTTGCAGATAATGGAGGTTGCAGTATTAGTATTCACTCGATTTTAGTAAACTTGAATAAGGGTTTTACTGCAATCGCACTCCAGTTCCCTCGACATTTAAATCTTGTACTCCGTATTTATTTGTCCTTGTAATGTATCTCAGTGGTAAGATGCAAAATTACAAAATCATAAATGTCAGTGGCAGCAAATAGCAACTGTTTTTCAATTATTCCAAAGCAGGAAATTGCTTGCAGAAATTTACACAGAAAATGCAGGAAGAGTTGGAACTCTTGAAACCTAGACACTTGTTATGTACTCAATGAAATAGGTAAACAAATAATTGAACAAATAAAATAGGTACTAACTCATAAGATGTATTTTGGCAAACTACGGACTTTTGAAAAGGATTACCAATTTTCTTAGATAAAAGATGGAAAATTTAAATGAAAAGTTTCAAAATTTTCAGTGATGGGAAGGCAGCCTACTACCCCCTCATTCCACCACTATCATGAACATTTGTGTGAGTGTTATATTTGTAACGATTGAGTTAGTTTACAAAAGATGTGCAGCCGCGTAGGTAGCACTTAGTCATTTTTTTCTTCTCTTCTTTAAGCAGTCAGCATATGTTGCTCTTGCAGCGTTGTATGGCCGTGGTTGCTTTCATCGTTGGGTTCCATGTGACTCCGTCACCTGCTCAATGCTTTTGAAATTTTTCAAAACTGATGTTGATTTAAGTGGTGATAGTGGACCATCGTGAGTCAGTCGTAAGATGATGATGCTGGCCCGACAGAGGATCCTCAGTGGATGGTAAACTGTGCAATTCAAATATTGTTCATAGTTTCATACTAAACAGTCAAATGACCTTAAATCTTTGTTGTGTGGACTGCGGAGATCTTGTATTTTTCTTTTTTTGCCCGGCGTAAAGTAAGTTCCTCTCTATTTGGCAGAGAGAAACATCCTCACTTCAGTCCCCCCTCATATCATCCTTAATTGCTGGAGGAGTAATAACATTGAAGTATTGGTTTAGTTAGTTGCAGCATATTTAGCCAGTCACTAATTTGATCGTGTATTACTGAGAAGTCGACTATGAGAATTCTCTTGATGAGCAGGCAAAGTTTTTTATCTATCTCCTCTACTGAGAAGGCAAGGGCTGGGATCAAGGGTTAGGATATTGCAGTCAGAATAATCAAGGTACGTAAGTGAAGGTTATTTTTTTTCTTTCGCTTCATTTTATAGAATGGTGAACCTTTTCCAGAGTAAAATTTATGGCAGTTCAATCTTCACAGGTCAGTGAAATAAGTAAAATCAATTGCAGGCCAGAGTATGCGTAAGGAAGTGCGGGTTCAGTCCTTGACATTTCTCCTGAGTAAAGTCTCTTCCCCTCTTATTTCACTGAATGTATTTCTAATCTCTTGCAATCAAATTTACGCCACAAGAGTTGTGATCCTATTTATTTTGAATGTTTATTGTTTTCAGCTCATTTTAGGCTTCTCTTGCAATCAAATTATGGAAGTGAGAAAGCAAAGGGAAATGGCAGCTGCTAGAAAAGAAGAAGAGAAGAAAGGCAAGAAGATGCAAAAGCTGCTGCAGCTGCTCGATATGAATAAATGTTAAAGGGAATACGGAAAAGGCAAAGCAAAATAGGTACTTCATGCTGTTTATCTCATACATGAATAAATGTTGTTATACACAGCTGTAGAAACAAATTAGTTTATTTTCTGCTTTTAGGTGCACACGCTGTGATGCTATTGGACTAACGTTTGCTTTCGATAGCATTATATACCAAAATGTGGTTATAATTTAAACAACTTAAGAAGAGAAATCTTTTTCAATTTGCTCATAACTGATAATTTGTACAAGCTCAAACTAGTAGTCGGATTTCTTGATCATTCAACTAACAAACAAACGACTGGAAAGAATTGCAGAATGAAAGAACGAAAATAAACTCAGTCGGCCACTTTTCACTACTAAGGGTGAACAAGATGGAAAACAAGTGGCCGTGTTACCAAGTAGACAGAGCTCTGGTCTCTGGCGAGGTTATTCTCAACTGAAGGCAGTACAAAAAATAAAAAAATGGATAATGAAAACATCCTAGTGACAGCTATCAACATTTAGGAAGATCAGTTGGTGGAGGAGGCAGCTTGTGATTTGGGAGTTCCCCGTCTTGAACGAGCCAGGCCATCTTCAAACCCCAGCTTGTGTGAACTTCGAGATGGCAGTGCATAAACCACACGCCTGAAATACGACAAAGTTTTAGAAATATCAGAAATTTATAGTTGGTCATCGAAAAATTCAGTTTAATTGATGAACTGATGAAGTACATGCACAATTACTGTTAGTCATCTTAAATTACTTAGTAATGTTTTCTATGATACTGTTACACTGCAATCGTATAAAGGCCTGCATACCTGGGTTGTCGGCAAGGAAGCGAATAGCAACCCATCCTCCATCAGGCACACCAACAGTGTTCCTCTCAACAGGGTCGATAAGGTTGAACTTAGCTGGATCTTTTGTAGGATCAAAATTGCCAAAGCCTTGACCGACGACAAAGAAGTTAAATCCATGGAGGTGAAGCGGGTGGCTCTCAGTCCCAAGGATGCTAGTATCTTGCAGGATAAGCTCAACGGTTGTGTTAAAGGGAATCACCTCTACCTTCGTTCGATTGATAACCATTGTATTGTTGGGTGGTGTTCCAGTGTAGTTAAAGGGGTGTAGCGGCGAGGAGGGAAAGTCGGCTGTGAACACTCCTGGGGAATTCTGTAGAAAGTGTGTTTGGAGGAGTGCTTTAGTGGGCATTACAAAGGACACATTGTTCACTGAACCAGCAAACATAGTATTATTTGTTGGACCTTTACAAGCTTGGTTTTTTGGGCACGGGTTCGTCCCTAAACCCACAGTGAAGAAGAAATGCTTATCAACATGTTTTGGGACATTGGCCGGGTATTGGGCGCTAGCTAGGCTTCGAAGTTTATTAGTATAATTGGTAACAAAAGAAGTGTCTCTTAGTTCTGGAAGCATAGGTTTGAACAGAGGAAGCTTTTTAATTGAAGATGATTTTAGTGGGCTGTGGTATTGGAGTATGCCAGCTACTGTGGAGTTATCGAAGGTTCCATTGCCCGTAACATAAGGTCGAGCCATCATTAGGAATGTGGCACCTGGGTGATATGGTTTGGCCTTGAGAAGGACATTGGAGGTTTGACCTGGAGTTATGATAATTGTGTCTGTTTCGAAGGGTTTGACATAGACGGCATCTACATCAACCACGGTGAGAGTGTGGTTGGCAATACTGAAGAAAAGCTCATCATTAAGTGCAGCATTGACTAGTCTGAGAAGATAAGTTTTTCCCGGCTTGACGTTCAACCCGAAGGTATCTGTAAGTTCACAAAAAAAGTTTTGAGTCTTACTATACAGCATTTGTCTTGAACATTACATAGTAAGGAGCTGACAATGGCCACGATGGCCCACGAGGCCAATCCTGTCCGGCCTTTTTGTGTGCTTGGACAAGTTTATGAAAAATTGATAAAAAAGGACAGGTCAAGTCTAGCCGTCTAGGCTTCTGGCCCGTTGAAGCGTAAGTTTAGTTACCTTTAATAGAGCAATTATATAGCGGCCCAGGGAGTCCATTGATAGTGTAGGCATCAGATACATTCGGACCGCCTCCTGTTTGCTGTGCTTGGTTAATAACTGCCTCAGTATCTGCATTCCACCATTCTCCTGCAGTCCTCACAAAAGTGAGATTATTGTTTCATACTTGGATTAGGAAAATGAAGCATACCATAAAATGATGCAGACATACAGTACAGGTAGAGGCTTACCAAACACAATAGGAACTTCCTTGTGAGGTTGCTGAAATGGGTATGGAACTCCGCGTTTAGGGAGGATAACGATGGGCCCGTAAAGGGTTGAACGGAGCCAAGAAATATGGGCATGCCACCACAGTGTGCCTCTTTGTCCAACAACGGTGAAGTTGTAAACATAAGACTGCCCAGTTTGTATAGGGCACTGTGTTATGTATGCTGGTCCATCTGCCCATCCACTTCGAAGCTGTCTGATACCATGCCTGTTCATGTAGTTACGTAAATTAGTATTTACTGATTAATTAAGGAATTCTAAATGCTAAAACTGTGATTTTTAGCCATCTCTTTTCTTTATTTGTATTTCAGTGATTTAACTTGTTGAGAAAGTCTTATGTAAAACCGTTTTACGTGTAAATAAAGCCAATAAATAAGTGACAATAAGTATGTAGATAGAGTTGCTAATTTGTGAATGAAGAAATAATGATAATATGGTACATTTTGAACTCGATATAGATGTTAATATATATGAAAGTGGCAGTCAATACCAATGGATACTGATATTGTTTTGAACATGGTTGACAACTTTGATCAACAGACGATCACCCTCTCGCGCTACAATACGAGGTCCTGGAAACTGCCCGTTCACTGTAACGATACTCTTCGTGTGGCATAACCGTGTCACATTTTGTAGCTTGATCTATTAATTAACACACAAATAAGGACATAGTTAGGAATTATAAATTTCATATGATGCTCATCGCCTAAAGATGATCAACTATTCTTGCATGACAAAATTTACAAGTATCGATTTTAAAGCTAATTTGAAATGTAAATGTAAGGGCTACTTTATTGTCATTATATTGTCATGCATGAATAGATGAGTTTGCTTGTAATAAGAGAATGTATGTGTACATCAAACTTGTAGTGTCTGGTGAGGTGTGTCGCATCTACGACATTGTCACGAAGACCCCAAACCACGGCAAAGCTAAAGATGGCAACGAGTAACCTCAAAGTTGCCATGAATGTAGGTCGGTCGGGAAAGGAAATGAGAAGATTAATTTGGAATGAAGATGAAACATATAAAAGGAGAAAGAGAGTTATATAGTTAGTAATGGCAAGTGATTTGGTGAAAAGACAAGTGAATATACAATTGTTCCAGCATGAAATCTTGTGGACCAAATATGTTTGTTAGATTGTTAGTTTTCGAGTGATCGTAAAGTCTATGTTTCACAAATAATAGACAAAGGAAGATTATTATTATTATTATTATTATTATTATTATTCTTATTATTATTATTATTATTATTCTTCACACTTGAGTTTTGTAAACATTACTAAGCTGAATTTATAGGATAACTTTTGATTCATACAAGGAGTTAACAAGATACTTCTTATTAGTTTTGAAAAAAGGGATATAAAAATATACTTGTATTTTCTATCCCAAGATACTTCATACAAGGAGTTAACAAGATATTTTATTAAGTTCTAAAATTGACATGTCCATCCCACCCATGTCATATTGACATTTACCAAACCAAGTCTCTTTCTCAGGAGGGACTTTGGTCTTTCAATATCTAACTTAGTAAATGAAACCAGTTGTTTTAGCATATGTTTTATATGTATATAGTATGGTGGGATTAGAATGGGTAAACCAAGCATATACAAGTACGTAATTAAGTAAGATATGAAAAAGGCGTCACTTAATGGGTACTCTTGTCTTTGATAAACTTAGTAGTACAAATATGAATTGGTATATGCATGGTTGTGAGGTCTACCTCCGATCCATACATGTTTGCATTGCAAAATACTACTACTACTACTACTTGTTCAAGCTATGTTTTAGGTTGTGACAAATACACCCCACACCTATGCAAATGGGTTGTATTAAATTAATTGACTTCTAGGCTTTATTTTAATGTCAATACTTCATATGACATGTTGTGTAACTAGGAAACCTTCATCTTGTTTATCACATACATAGTGACAATCTATACTTAAGTGTTTAGTTCTCTCATGAAATACAGAGACGTGCTATGCTAGGCTAGGCTAGGCTGCTCTATTATCACTGTAGAGAGGAATTGAAAATTGTATTTCTGAAATCCTTTAATAAACTATCCAACCAAACCAATTATGAACTTGTGTATGTCATGCTTCTATACTTTGACTCAACACTGCTCTTTAAAAGGAAGGAAAAATAGAAGAAGAGGTGTCCTTTGCCGGTAGGTTGGCAGGGACACCTAGTCAATCAAATGGAAAAGTTTTTGAAGAAAAATAGAAAGAGCTCAGCGCCGGCCGCCGGTCAACCGACAGAGGCCTCATCTCCGCATTTCATCTCTTCTACTTCATTTAAGACCTCATTTTTGGGGAACACTATATATACCCTTTCATAAGTTGTATTTGACACAACCCTAAATAATTACACAAAATCTCATTTTAGATCTCCATATTTTCTTAATCACTTTGCAATCTCCCTTAATTAAGCCTTAATCTTTCAATAATTTAGCTTTGTCTTAGATTATTCTTTACTTTTAGCTTGTGTAATTGAGTTGAAATAGAAGAATTGGAGAATCCTTCCACATTTTCAATCCAAGTTTAAAGCTTTTGGTATCACCGACTTCTTAATTTCATTTTGTCTTGGTTTGTTTTCATTTCAAGTTCCATCTTATTAGTTGTTTGAATTAGTATAATGCTTATTGTTATTTTTATACCCGTTTCTTCAAATCTTAACAGGTTTCTTGTTAATATGTGTGAGTAGTCATTTCTAGGGTTTAGGGGGACCTTGGGTAATATTTGGACGATGATTATGGATAGTTGACATATAAGTTTTAGGTAAATGTTTGGTGTTCATACATATGCATACAAGGTGTTTGATGAAATGTTTGTGTGAAAGTTCATGCCTTTCATTGACTATTGCTTAATATCTCTTTGAATGAGAATGATAGGAGATGTTTGATAGTGTATATGTGTTGAGTTTAAAACAAAGTGAAGGTTTTGTGTTAGACTCTAGGTTTCTAAGCAATTAGTGATTAATCCTAGACCAAACTACTACCCATTACTTGTTAACCCCATCTTTTCATCCATCTTACTTGGGTGAACCCGAAAACCCTAGACTTCCTTTATTGCATTTACTAATCTTGTTTTAGCCTACTCTAGTTTATCGATTGCTTTAGTTTACACTTAGTTGTTAGTTTAAACCATCTTTTAATTGCTTGACTAAATAGAGACTTGGACGAGCTAAGTTCAAACCCCCGCCATCTTTGCGAACCCCGATTAATACTACTTTTTAATTTGGCTTTTACAAATTGTTTTTTGATAAGGGGATGATGGCAAAGCCCGATGCCATAGACAGAGCTTAACACCGTTAATTCCTACATATTCGTTAAAAAGGCAACTCACTCAATTGTTCAGATTATTAGTTTCCGCTGCAATCTAACGAGTTTTCTTCTCTTGAGTAAAATTCGTATCAAGCGATATGATTCATCAGTCGTTGTTTTCCTTGCTGGATGATAGTGAGTATCACATCCAACGGACCAACACTAAGGGTGCTTATACACTAGCCTACATGTACCGAAACATTGTGTAACCCTAACCCGCTAAAGATTACATAAATCTTGTCTCCACCCCCTCCCACATTTACCGACATGCAAGTGAATACAAGTTCAGGTTCTTTTAATTTGATACTTATGGACATCAATCTCATACCCACTGACGATGAGAAACTCATACCTCATGAGTTTGAGGTATGGGTATGAAACCAATATATTTTCTAAAAATAGATGGTATAAATTTGACTTATTTCAAATTTATACCTCATACCTATATTGATTGAAACAAACATTACTATACTGAATCAGTAGAAATGTAATGTTTTGGATATGGGGCGGATTTGGATTGGTTGATATAAGTGGAACGATTTTGGATGTAGTGTCATAGAACTATTCAATCCAATCCATTGCCACCTCCAATAATAGTCCACAAAATTATAGGAAGACAGGAAGACATAGTTGTGACTTGTACCCTAGGTAGCATGGACACGGACACGTGACACTGTATTCCATGAAATTTATGACATGAGACACGTTATTTAAATTTAATAAAGTTGAAAGTATAATTTATAGTTATATAAGTACGATTTTATTTTTGAAGAAGTATTTGATATTAAATTTAAATAAATGAAGGTAAAACTTAACATTTATTATAATTCATTCTCGATTCCAAAACCAAAACCTAATTTATTATCAATCTCTTTTGACATCTCATTACTCGTCTAAAGAACATCATTTGCCCCAAATTCAACTTTATTTTCCCACCAAATTCCACCATAAAATAATCTACAACATTTACCTTAAATTCAACTTTATTCCGTTTGAGATATGTCCAAACTGTGTCCAAATATCATGGACACATTTCGGACACGTGCCCAAATAAAAGAAGAAAGCTAGACACGGCTTTATAGGTGCCCGATACGTTTTGACTCGTGTCCGACACGGCTATGCTGATTAAGAGTGTTCGTGCTACCTAGGTTGTACCTGCCCTGCGCTGGTGGAGATAAAGAGTCCATATAAATCAATATAATTATGATACTCCTTAATTAATAAGGTCCCTCGATTAGCATTTGGGAGTGAACAGCTGACCACACCCAGTTCATCATTTTTACATGAATACACTCCAACGAGGGCAACATTAGCTTCACAGCTGTGGTCTACTTGGAACATAAGATCTTCCAACATAAACTAAAAAGGCCAAAGCATCAGAAGGCATAAAGCTAATCAACAAAACTGAAAAACATCAGGAAAAAAAAAAGCCCTAAAACCTAAACAAATAGCACGGCTTCTCAATTGTAATACGGAATATTAAAGAACCGGGACCAATTTTCCTTTTTCCTGTTTTCTTTGTACATGAGCGCCTCCCAAGTCTAACGGAGACATTCCTAAGTAAACCTACATTTACATAAAATGCAAGCAAGCCTACAATACGACAAGTTCAGAACTTACAACCTGTTAAACCATTAACGAAGCATCAACTTGATCCTCTTCTTGCCAACCAGCCCCAACCTTAAATTTACACACGGGGCATGTTCCTTGTTGTCTTAGCCATGGGTCAATGCAATTTGCATGATACTGCATTAATAACAAGAGATCTCGTAAGGTGGCATATCATGTCAAGAGGATAACAAAAAAAATTACAGCGCGCAGCTAATGGCTCCCGCAGAATTGGGGGTTTGGATGTAAACAACCTTACCCATGCCAAACACAGACCATAATAGATATTGTGTCCTAAACTACAGAAACTCTGATTGCTTACTATTTCGCAATACCGGGGCATAGAATTTAGCGATACATTTTGCACTATCCATCATTTTCCAAGGTGATGAATAGTGAGCCTTTATCCCAGTGAACTTGTTTCAGAATTTTTGAAGTGTTATGCAATAAAATACTGGTAAAGGAAACAAATGAGTTGCACTACGAAGAGAGAAGAGGAATATGATAGTGTTAATATAAACGAACAAGTAAGACCATCTCACCCCTGTCACAAAAAGACTCAAAGTCACCGCCACTTTCCACAATTCAGGGACACAGCTTCATCTTCCCTTGATTATTCTACTGCCACATTGAAGAGAGATGGTGCAGGGGTGATGACTCAGGGGAGAGATTGAGGTTGAAATGTTGAATGCATTGCCAGATATATGTTATGTTTCCAGGGAGACCGGGAAGTAAAAAAAAAATGTGTGCAATTTGTCTAATTTGTGCCTCCAAGATTTAAAACTCACGCTAATCTATACTGCCTCCACTATCATGATTCCTCCTCCATTCTTACTATATAGTAGAAATTGCAAGCTGAGGAAAAGTAGGACGATAAAATGGAAAGATTTTAAAGTTGGAAGTTCAAAAATGGAAAGCGCCAAGAAGAAGAGTAGGACGATAAAAATGGATTGAGAAAGTAATATTTAGAAGAAAAAAAATATTTAAAAAAAGGGGACACCCAATATAAAATTTCATGGATCCACCACTGGTTTAATGCATTGAAGGATCTAGGTTGTCTTACACGGGGCCTGGGAAAACCAAAGCTAACTGGTACATCTATTTTTCCCAGTAAATAAAATCTGAAATTCAATTTTTGCATAGTACTATTTTTAAAAATTTACCTGGGCAATGAATTAACAAAATTTATGGGTTCGCCACTGCCTGAATGACTTGATATAGATCCAGATTTAGAGAACCAACTACTCATCCACATACAGCTTAAAATGTAAGAGATACATAAGAGGTTTTTATGGTGAAGCTCACCTGGTGCAAGCACGGCAAGCTGCGAATGACATCTCCCACATTCACTTGCTCCAAGCATACACTACAAGTTAGTTCATCTTCGGAGTTTCCCTTGGAACTGCTAATATTGATTGAAATGTCCAGCGGTTTCTCCTTCATGAAAAAAGGTCAAATCTTTCAGGCACAACTACAGAACAACTGACTGACTAATTCCTGAAATATAAAAGTATGAAATCAAGGTATTCGACTGGGCTTCATTTAACGACATCTCAACTCATAAAATCCAGTCCTGCCTAACAGCGATGGTATGTATCTTAGATGCAATGGTCTCATAAGAATATCGTAAGTTTAACCAATATTATAAGGTACTTATTTGTTGGTTTTATTATTTAGTGGGTTAATAGTAAGCAAATAGGTGGGGATTTAGTTTGAAATAGGCTGCTGTCACATTATAGTAATATGAGACCATCTCACAAGAGACTAATTGATCTATCAATTACCGGGTGACTACCAACTACCCCTTGTTTGTGTACTGGTGTAATTAAATGGCAGATCTAGTCCTTCATAAGTACAGGGTTGGTTGGTTACCCTCAAAGCCAACTTGCCAGATTTATTACTTTACTGTTACATAAAAGAGGTATATAGTATAAGCATACATGCATAATCAAACAGGTCGACGATGAAGAGCCTGCACTCTAAGGAGAGAAAAATATTTATCCTAGAGGCTTTGCAAAAATTCTAAAATTTCTGCATTACGCCATCGGACAGATGAGCAGAAGATAAACAGCGGATACGTAAAACGCCTGTATTAAGCATACAAAAAAGATGCGTTGCTTCGATTATAGTATTATACTTATGAGGATTGAGGACTACCTCGGCAGATGACGAAGATGATGCTTGCTGTAATGCTCCTGAGCCACTGTAAGAGGAGAAGAGTCGGTTAAAACGAAACATGCACTCCACAGAATCCAAACATCTAGTCTGCCTAGTCATATAGCACAACACACCAATTATTTTACCTCTGAAACTAAACATAGACCAGTCCCTTCTATCAGATTGCAGTTCTCAAATGAGAACCTTGTAAAATGTCCACAACACAAATGCATC
>JAOWBH010220923.1:3146-16768 GCA_028566215.1 Silene coronaria
GCTTTGTCCCCCCCCCCCCCCCCCCCCCTCACCCCTCAAAAAAAAAGGCTACCTCGGTCCACGGATGTACCTAATGGCTTGACCATGACTTTCAAATCCTTCACTTTTAAAAGGGTACCAAAAGTCCAAAACTAGAGTATTGATATGCCGAAATTAACTCAGATATTGCTTTTGGTAGAGTTGTTATACACCCGTAGCCCCAAACTGGTGTTACTATTATTACTTATATATGGGAATTTGAAGCCAAACTAAAATGATAACCAGATTTCAGTTAATGTTAAACTTCTGGAATTATACAGTTACTGTTTATTAGATTATTCAAGTGCATTCCAAAAGCAATTTATTTCTTCGTAAGATTGAATTTGTTGTGTACCAAGTTCTTTGTGCCATGGGAACTTGAGATTCACACCATTCTTAGCTTTTGCTTTATTGCATAAGTTTTAAAATTATCAATATAAACCGTGACATCATAACAAAGAGATACTTGTCAACGCCATCACGCAACTTCTTGTAAATTTCGTCCATGAACTTCGACTAATGTTATTCTGGAGGAAGATAAGCAATAGCATGATGTTTGAACAGTAAGGCCCTGTTCTTTTGGACTGAATCAGATCTGAACTGAATTTATAGGATCTGAACTTATCTGAACTGAACTTATAGGATCTGAATTTAACTTAAAGGATCTGAACTTAACTGAACTTATAAGATCTGAACTGAACTTAACTGAACTTATAGGATCCGAACTGAACTTAACTTATAGGATCTGAACTTAACTTATATAATCTGAACTTAACTTATAGGATCTGAACTGAACTTATAAGATCTGAACTTAAGTTATAAGATCTAAACTGAACTTATAGGTTCCGAACATAAGTTATATTAACCTTACAAGTTAACTTAACTTAATTATAATTATAATTATAATTATTATAATTATTATTAGTAGTAGTAGTAGTATTGCTACTTTTTAAAGAGAACATTGACTAAAAAAATATAGTCTAACACAAGGTAAAAGAATAATACTTTTGCGCTTTATATACAATGGTTCGGTTTGTTCATACATATTACTACGATTACATTACAACTAAAAATAAATCCATATTACATCTTTTTTCTAACCATTTATTTCCATAGTATCATCAAAAAATATATATAGTCCATTTTATCCTAACCATAAAAGGAGGGGAGAGAACCGAGTGGTGTGATTATTTTTTAAAAATTTTGTATCGGTTTAATGTCAAATATTTTGTATCGATTTAAAAATAAGGGAAACTTTAATGTCAAATATTTTTGTATCGGTTATAAAAAATTAGTAGGATCTGAAGTTAACTTATACGATCTGAAGGATCTGAACTGAATTTATAGGATCTGAACTGAACTTATAGAATCTGAACTTATCTGAACTTATAGGATCTGAATTTAACTTAACTTATAGGATCTGAACTTAAATTATAGGATCTGAACTTATCTGAACTGAACTTATAGGATCTGAAACGAACTTAATTTAAGTGAATTTAAGTCCAAAAGAACAGGACCTAAAACTCCTAAAAATGCAGCATAATGTCCATTTCTGCGATTTTTTTCTTGTTTTCAGAATACCTTAGTTAAACATAATAAGTTTCTTGTTAGACGACTTCATCATGTATTAATGTTATTAGAATCGGGTTGACGACTAAATTTAATTGATCCTTATATAGCTATCCAATGACCACTAATATTATTGAAGATGTCGATGTGTAAACGAGATACTAATGAATGATAAATTGGCCTCACTAACAATACCAAAAGAACTATACGTTGTAGACTTGTAGTATAAGCACATCATGTTATTTTTGTTGGGTAAATGTCTGATGTCAGCGAGCAATTCTTGGAACAATCCAGGTGTTAAAGGTGATGGTTTCATGGCAAAAGACATAACATTTCAGAACACAGCAGGCCCAAACGCACACCAGGCAGTAGCATTCCGATCTGACAGCGACTTTTCCCTCATCGAAAACTGCCAATTCCTAGGAAACCAGGACACCCTCTACGCCCACTCCCTACGCCAAGTCTACCTGTCCTGCCACATAGAAGGCAATGTCGACTTCATCTTTGGCAACGCGGCCGCCATCTTCCAGGACTCTACCCTTCTCGTCCGCCCTCGTTTGGTTGACCCTGCAAAGGGAGAGAACAATGCAGTCACAGCCTCTGGTCGGATCGACCCAGCCCAGGCCACAGGACTCGTCTTCATTGGGTGCCACATTAGTGGAACCAAGGAGTATATGAGGCTGTGGCAGGGTAACCCAAAGGTGCATAGGAATTACCTAGGGAGGCCCTGGAAGATGTACTCAAGGACCGTGTTTATCAAGTCGAGTATAGGCCCCATTGTTTCGCCTGAAGGCTGGATGCCCTTCCGGGATGATTTTGCCCTTTCTACCCTTTACTATGGGGAGTTTGGAAATGAGGGGCCGGGGGCAGATCGATCGAAACGGGTTAATTGGAGTAGTCAGATACCTCAGGGACACCTTAATGCTTATTCTGCTCTAAACTTTATACAGGCAAATGAGTGGATTTCTGGTGCTTGATTCATATAATATCATGTAACAGATTGGCTTTATTTTGTTGTGTTATAGAGTGTGTAGAGCATGGCAATGGATCTTCTCCATTACCTATCCCTCTCCATTACTTAATAATGGCTACGATTTAATTTCGAGAAAAAATCGACGGCCTAGATTTACTTGCGATGGTGAAAAAATTGAGGTGGAGATGAAATGTCTGGGATGAATCCAATCCCTCCATTTTGACCCCAAACGAAATCCTAGCCATTAATAAGTAATGGATAGGTAATGGAGAAAATTCGGACCGTAAATGGTTGCGATGAAAGTAAGGTGAAAGAAAAGAAAATAAAGGAGTGGGAAAATCATGGGGTTTTTGATAACTTCCTTAATTTTCTTGGCAATTGGTGTTATTGCTTCTCTTTGCGCCACAATTTGCTTCAACTTTGATTTTATCTAAGTTTCGTTCTTTCATGTTCATTTTTATGTTATTATGCCTTACATTTCTCTTTGTTTGCTTTTCGCTTTCTGGGTTTTATTGCTTTTCTATTTTCCACTATTTATTTGTTTGCTGGATCGTTGCTAACTTCACTGACAATTTAGAATAATGCTTCATCAGTCTCAGTCTATTGGTTACGGTGTATTTTAATCGAAGGTAAATAGATGTCTCGGGCGGAGGGGGTGATTCATAGTTTGAATGTTGTAAGGATTGATGTTGACTGGGATTGAAAAGGCAGCTCAATGTTTTGGGATCATCATTTGTAGCTTTTTCTGAGAGCTGAATTCTAGCTATCTTGGTTGGAATTTGATGTTTTTGGAAAGGTTAATTAGTTGGAATTAGAGGAGTTCATTTCGGAAAAAAGCCAGTCAATACTTTGTTGAATATCAATGCTTAGATCATAATTACCTAACTGAGTGGATAGAATTGAGAGATGAGAAATTGAGAACAATACTATCATTGGCGTGTGCAAATGTTTTTCTGCAAGTGAAGGACATCAAGTAGCGACTTCCCATAATCCCATTTACGAAATGTCGAAATATTTCAGCAGGAGAGCTGGATGATTAATCACTCAATTTGTTATGAGTAATTATACCTACAAAAGGAAACAAATACCGTTGAGAGTGGAAGTGTTCTGCACTACCTTGCTGAACTGCCCATTGATCAGTATTTAATGCCTGGATAATCTTATTATTATTCTTGTGGCTGTTCGTGATCTGCATAGATTCCACTATTTGATTATGTAGTGCCATACTACCATAGTTTCAACTTCCAGTGTTCGCATTGCTATACATTAATCAGTGCTGTTCAGTCATAGTTTTACTGAAAGCCAGTTTTAAAGATGGTATTGTATGTTATACCTAAGGCTGTTGTTTGATCGTCATCTTTTCAGCGCCCTTTGAAATTTAACCCACAGGTTCAATGGCAGTGACTAGCTAATTGATGCTAATCCTGTGTGTTTAACCCATAAACTGCTTCATTTGTCTCCTTCATAATCGATGGCCTGGCTAATTAGTTTCAAATCCTTTATAGTTGCTGGTTTGGAGGTTCCCATGAAGGAGATTCTTGTTTCAGACTTTCAGTTGATATTCCTCTCTAGTCTCTACTATCATAAAATTGTTTATTACTCTGTATCTGTTAGAACAAGTCTTAATAAATATCCTGCTGTACATTTTTTATTTGCACTTTTCCCAAGGTGTTTAATCTGATTGCTACTTGAACCACCACTCTATGAAATTTTATATTTTGTCAGCATGATGGAGAATAAGGACTAGTATTTTGGCTCTAAGCGTGCTACTTGCCATTTGATTTGAATTAGTTGCCTTGAACTATTAATGGAGAGACAAAATCAAGCCTGTAAATGCAGCGAGTAAATTAATTTCCACATTACAATTTCTAATTTCTAAGGCCTTGAGTGGATGGAGGAATTATGACTATTATGGTAGAGAGTGATTGAAGGGAACAAGGGGGGTTAGTTTCCATTGTTTTAAGTAAAGGTAGTAAGGGAAGATGTGGATCCTAGCGCAGTTGATCTTAATTGGTACTCATTATGTTTGCGATGTGTGTTGTTACTAGCGAGCTGTGTAATGATGATTCGAAGCGAGCAAGTGACCAGATGTTTTCTTTTAATCTGCAGGTTTCATCTAACGTTGGTTATTACAGCAACAGTCTGCTGTTGGATGATGTAAGTCAGCTTTCCCTCATATGCTCAGTTTGTACTTTTTAGTGACCTGAATTTTTACGAGGGTCTAATTTAGTTGTGACAAATCTGACAATAGTGTGATTGGTGAGCATATCTCTCTTGTGCAAGTAATACCGCGATCTGGGAATTAAAGACCCTCGTTTGTTTTATGTTACTTTCTGTCCTACCTTTTAAGTTGAAAGATGAGTCCGAAGGCCACTTACACATAATAGTAAAATCGTGTTTGTCTGCCTCTTTTAAGCATGAACTTGAATGAATGCTTCCCCTCGCCCTCCCATGGGCGGATTCATGCATTACAATTGTGGGGGCTGGGACACTGGAAAACTTTTGGCGATCTTGTCCTGCTAAAATATTCGGCTTAACGCTCATCTCTTTGACCCAATTGTTAATTTTACTTAAATATGAAGCCATACTTGTTTGAACCATCTTTAGATGTACTCCATATAAGCTAAAGCGTGCTTGGCAGAGGTTACTTGGTTTGCGGAGCCGTTGTTCCACTTGTGTTCTTTTGCTGTGTTTCGACCCCTGATATTCATCGGAATCTCTATGTAGGTGGGCGATTGTATATCTGGCACAACTAAACCCTCTAATCAATCCAATATTGAGCGAAGCTGATTGAGCTGCATTTGTTTCAGCATTAGCCGGGGTTCTCCCTTAGATACTACACAAAGGTTAGCTTTTTGCAGGCTAAAAAACTCGTATTGACAGACATGTAATGTCAATCTTTCTCTTGTGGATATGTATGTAATTTCACTATTACTGCTAAGAACAATATCGAATTTTTCCTCTTGTACTTTACGTTCTCATGCGTTTACTCGACAGATTACGCTTCTTTGTTCAAGATATAAAGAATCACTTTGTTGAATAAAACAAGAGTTGGACGTTGGCTTCTTACACTTATTTCCTGATATCTTCTTGTTGAGGTATTCACTTTCCCATCTAACTGATGGTTTTGTTATCATCACTTCATCAGATGAAGAAAGCCATCCACATAGCATCTTCTATTTTTTTTTTTCTTTTTTTTTTCTTTTGGAATAACGAGCTATAACTCATAAGGACAGTTTTGATGGTGACGGATTTTTCAACTTTATGGTCGCATCAAATAAAACAAGCAAAAGAATTCCAGCCATCACCTCACAACTAATAAAAATCTATTTCTCCATACTTGTTAATCCATAATCCAAGTTTGTACATACCCTAATTGTAGAAACTTTGAAGGCAAAGTTACATTTACCTTAAATTAACAAAGATACAAAATCACACAAAATACAATTACGCATCAGGCCGATTTGGTTCATTACTGGTACTCTTTCGAGCCTCACGACTTGGGCCTTCACCAATATCTTCAGGCCTACGTTCACCATAGTATGGCCCATACTTGTGATTGAAGTGTCCAGCATGAAGTAGTAGTATGTACAACAAATGGATCAATGTTGATATAATGATTAAAACTTCTAGAGTCTGTAACCGTTTCCCTCTACGGCCTCCTAACTTGATTTCCTTCCAGGCCAGCCCAAATGCCAGTCCCGTGAAGGCCCACGCTATTGCAGCCGTTGATATTGCGGCTGCCATGCTGGAGACCGACCAAGATAGGAAGTGCGCGAGCCCGACTATCATAGAGACAGCTCCGGTGGTCCCAGCTAAGAGGGCGATCAATAACATGTAGTTTGTTGCCGAGTTACCTCCTAAATCTGTGATCACATGTTACCAGTGCAAGGTTAATTAATATCCTGAATACAGAAATGTGGATGGATACATAATTATATTCGTTATAGATTGTTTTCGACTGATCCAAAATGAAAAATATGTCAGGACTAGATCTTAAAACAGTTTTGGTAGGTAGAATTTACTTTATTACATTTACACATCAATACATCTGGTAGGGCATTGAGTGTATGTTTATGCAAAAATGCATAACTTAGAAATCACGTAAAGAAAAAGCTAGAATAGTGGAATCTAAAATTGTAAATAGTGGTGACTTATTACTAACTTGTATGGTGCAGTAAAGTTGAAATGATTATGTGCATCTCACAAAATGCCATTGAGGTGAACGTCAAAAATTTCCATGTCATTAATTCACTATTATCTTAATTTTCAACTAGGGGTGTCCGTGATCCGGTTTGGACCATAAAATTTGACCGCCGGACTGGAATTGCATGCATTCTCAGTTATCGCTGTTTGGTGAATGAATCAAAACAGAGTATGGAGTAGTTACTGGAATTAAAATTTATACAGAGTATTTGTAAAAGTTTGATTATAATTGGTATTTTATGAAAACTCTACTTTAAAAAAAAAACTTTCATACCGTGGAAGACCTTAGCTATGTCGGGAGGGAGCCAAGGCCCAGGCTGCCCTAACAATTTAAAATAAATTATCAATTGGTCCCCCTTCACTCGATGATCAAGTGTAAGTATTCTCATGCGTGTTTATGGCTTGAATTGGCCCCCCTTACTATTTACTTTTCATGTTGACCAAAAATAAGTAAAAATTGGTTTGAAAAACAGGAATTGGTCTACCAAAATCCTCCATCTCGGCAAATATAACCTCATTTGAGATTTTATGCAATGTAGAAACTTGTATAAGTTGAGTTGCAGCTGAGGGAGCTCTTGATCAAAATCGATTTGGAAAATTACAAGGCGGGGTTGATCACCTTGATGGCTTCATGTGAAACCATTGTTGTCGATTACGACTATTTTGCTACTCCCAAGTATTTTACGAGTTAGCAAGTTTACAACAAGGCCTACAATTTTGATACTTTGTCGTGTCAACTATTGCCTTATTATAATAGGTGGAAAACACAATGGCGCATCGGTTAACACTTTCAACCAAGCGAGAGTATATATAGAAAAAAGAGAAAGAAGGGACTTACGAGGGTGAGATTGTTGACCATCAATATACTTGTTAAGGGACCAAGAAGCAAGGCCTAGAATAATAAGGTAAACCACCGTGTCCACCACCAACAACGGCCCCATAAACCCTTTCCCCAGCCTTCCTCGGGTCATTTTCGAGCGTGTTATTTACAAAAAGTGAAGATAAATGATGAATGAAGAAAACACAAAGACAACGGTGGATCTTGTCTTGGCTTGTTTAATATACAGCATGTAGCGTGAGGGTTACATTTGTCTTTTCAAGTAAGGGGGACCCAAGTTTCTTTTGCGGTTCCTTTGACATCAAATATTTTTTAGCTTCTTCATTTTTCCTTTCGCTTTACTTTAAACTTCGTGTCATTTGTACAAGGCTAAAGACAAACCATGATGCCTACGATAATATGGATGCCTTAGACTAGGGAATTACATTTTATATATCTGCAATGGTACCGTCTAATGAATTTGAAAGATCGTATCTAAACGTTATGTTGAAATCCCAAATTATAAGAAAAACAAATTACTAGGTACTCCGTCTCTGTGTTTAAGAAAGAGTACGATATTCATTTCTAAGTATTATATGTAGTCCGACAATTGAACGACAAATTTCCATCAAAGGAAACCACCAATTTTCAGACTAGAACCGACTCACCATACTCGTGAATTTGTTTGTTGAGATTGCTTTTTTCGTTTGTTCACAAAAAGATTAGCAAAGACGCTAATCCATGGCGACAAGGTCATAGCACCATAGGTATTGGAATGTTAGCCTGCCCCAAAACATTGATGTTGCACCCTTAATATTTCGGAAATGAATCAGGCCTCTATGGGTTTTCTCAAAAAGAAAAAACAACTGATGCCTTCACAATGGCATTTTGAATTGTCAAGATTGAACCAACCGCCCTCTTTCCAAATATTTTAACAAGGCTACCCGGGTATCTGTAGTAGATGGGATTCCACAATAATTATCAGGTAATAGCAACTAAAACATCCATAAATACGGGTCTGCCTCACTTTCTTCTAATGCAACTTGTTTCGGCTTTGCTTTGCATTTTTATCTTGGAAAATTTCATACTCATGCCCTAAGCTCTTGACAAATCTCGTTATAAAATGTCATTAATTCCACAGCCAGTGTTTTGCGGTTGATGGAAATCTACTTCAATCCCAGTGCTATAATCTCATCAAATAAAAAGGCATCCAACAAAGACTTCTGACAGGATGTCCCAACTTACCATTTGTCCATGTAGCGATAATACATGACAGGAACAAGTGGCTACTCCAACCATCATGACAAGGTAAACAGACTCGAAAGCTATTTCAATATCAAATGAGAATTTATACTTTCATGATTTGCAGCAGAATGAACAAAAACAAAAATCCACGAACATTGTGCTTTTCAGTTTTCATATTCTATAAGATAGAACTCCTCCACCATTAAACTAAGGGTTTTGCACTATAAACTGGAGTTTCATTCAAATCAAACAGAGGCTATCTTGAAATAATGCTGCAAGTTGCAAGGTTACCAACCTTCCTGACTTCTAAAACCTTTGACCGCCACAGGTTCCACAGAGAGGTCCGAGCACCAGCAACGAAACGCCCAATGACAGAGCTTGCTTGAGTCACCGGAATAGGTTAGTCAACCGTAAGATTTCAAATGAGCACCATTTCCAGGCATTCCACATATCATCACAGCATTTTCCCTGTTAAGGATACGCACAAACATTTGGCATCAACAACAAAAAAAGGTATGTTCAAATTTTACCTACAATCTGCACAAACTTGACGTCATGAGATTAAATTATTTTTTTTTTCCTCCTATAAACTCTTCACCTTTTTTTTATAGAACTATGGAAGGATTTGGCGAGTAAGAGAGTCGTGGGAAAGAAAGGGGCGGGAACTAGAGCGGAGTCAATTCCTTGGTTTGGTTAGAAAAATTGAGTTTGGAGGGAAAGGGAAGGAGACATAACCTTGTTTAATCACAAATAGATTAAACAGGGACGGAGCTTGGCTCAAAACTCTAGTTTGGTCTAAAATGAAGTGTCCGAGTGTCATTCGTCCGACACGGGTACGCAAGGTAATCTTGAAGAGTCCGTGCAACATAGTTATCTGCAGCTCAATCTTCCAAACTAAGTTCTTAGACTCGTGTCAATATCGGATTTGGTTGTGACTTTTGTGTCTGAGTATAAGGTTGGCTATTCATAATTCAAGTTTTTGGCTTTAAATGAAAAGTTTACGTCATCACATGTTTGAGTGTGTGTCTGACACGGTTAGTGAAGAAAATAGAAGTGGACTAACCTATTAGTCTACTACCATATTTTTCTAACCCATAAATCTATAAATTGAAAAAAAAATGACCTTAATAGTGTTTCCAATGTTCCCAAAGCTATGTTCTTAAGAGGAGGAAAGTTGACACCTAAGACCCATTTCTTAGCTAGCAGCAACAACCCGCCCAGTCAATAGGCTTCTATCCCAAACTAAGAACATAAACCATGTATAACATAGAGAGCAAACACATAAAAAGATATGTAAACACCTGAAAGAGCTCCCGTTCAAAAGGCCCATTAGCAGAAACATATGAACTGTATCTTACAACTTCGGTAACTCTGACAGGGATAAGATCAATGGATTGTGATAGACACATGAATGAACGCTACGGATAGATTCCTGATGCACCAGAATAAAAGTCAAGATGAATAATACTCGTAACTAGATAACAATAAAGAGATGGGTTTGATGCAAACACAGCAGATGAGAGGAGTAAGGCTAACATGCACTCCCTCCATTCAATTTACATTGTCCCTGTTTTGGCATTGGTGATTAAGAAATATTGGCTGTGACTGACATTTTATCACAATATAATAGCTACAACTTTTTACAATAAACGTGGATAATTTTACATTTTTACATTATTATGCATATATTGAGAAACTAATGGTTAAAGTTAAAAATCAGTTGACAACCAAAATTATATGAGAACAATAGAAATGTGATGACGTAACAACTTACATTTTAAACAGAAAGCGATCATGGAGCCCAATTACACAAAATACTTGATGTTGACCAAAAACACGAGAAGTTTGAATCCATGTAATCAAGTCATAATTCACTGATGTAGCTGCTTTTACGCATTTCCAGACTGATGAGAGACTGAATGAGAAAAATAGAAGAAAATAAAATAAGGAATCTAACAGACAGAATTCATAGGAATAAAATTTAACTTCAAAGTAACCCAGAGTTTCGGCTAAAGAGTTATAGGAGTTACTTGAAGTTTGGAGACAGTTGACTTACAAGTATATAACTTCAAGCAACTTCATGAAATTGCATAGGTATATAAGCTATCTGAAAAAGAAAAATCAGTCTCTAATACTTGTATTGCCAGACAAACATGATAATAAGAAGCATTTCATTATCACCAAATGACCAAGATCTACAATTATAAGCATGAAATGGTATATCTTTCCTATTGCCAAAACATATGTTGCTCCACCGTCTTATATTACCTAGCGTGCCTGTGTCAAACAGACAACACTCGCAAATGGATATGAAAATTTTGATGATTGCCAAAAACACGAGTGCTTCTCATAAACTACCCGAGTTTGGCAATTATATAGGCACCTTTGTGGCTGTGTCTAACATTTCTAGCCGTCCAAGAGTAACATAGGCTCAAACTATGATCAATTCCTTTTTCGCAGGTCAAATGAAACTGTGAGTAATGAACTATACTTACCTTGCCCCAGAAGCAAGACAGCATTTGCAGCCACCGCAATTATAGCTTGAATCTTCTCGCTCGTAAATATTGCTTCAGTAACTAGCAACGGAAAGAAAGCAGTCAAAAACTAAACCTAAGAGACCAGATAAATGTTCCCAGTCCATCAATTACTTTCTTTTGGCTTCAGCTAAACAGGGGGATTCCGCTACTTAATATCAAAAGTCTTAACACTCAACTATAGAACTCAAAAAAGTTCAACTAGGTCAATTGTTATATCAGTAACCTATTTTCCTACCTAACACGTCATCTTTGAAACTTGATATTAGTACAAACCTGAATAGTGGGAGATTTTTTCTTCATTGTTGCAACCGTTTTCATTATCGGGGTTATCTGGGCATGGCATTGTCAAAACGTGAGCTGAGTTAAGTCCGTCAGACATCCAAACACGAGAATCTGGAAGGCATGAAACAAAACCCCGCTATCAGTTTAGGCTAGAGACTTTGTCAAAACAGTATCTTAAAATATCTTCCAGTATTCCTATATTTGAGTAGAAAAAACATTTAACTGCAGGTAACAGAATGTCGCAAGAGTGATCTAGAATAACAGAGTTACTAATTCTTCCACTATGATCCTCAAACCTTTATTTTCCACAGAAACCGATATCACGATATGAATGATAGAAAACAAACAGTAATGTAAAGGGGTTATCAAACAAGTTAATATGAGCATTTCCTCTCAAATACGGCCATAGTTTAGGATAACATACTGGCAGACGAATCAGGAAAAGCAGCCAATTGCTGTACTTTGATTGTGCCAGGTACTCGCCTCATTTGAGCAATCCCGGACTTTGACAAATGAAGAACGTGCAAATCTCCATTTGAATCCAGAACAAGAAACTTTTGCGGTGATACAGCTTGTATGGAGATTGCCTTAGTTGTTGTATATTCTGGCTCTCTGGATTTCATCCCTTCATCAATGGTATCGTTGAAAGAAACAAACTGAATACCCCATTCACCAGAGTCTTGTCGTAGATTTACAGACCTCGGCTTCACTGGAGTCACAGAAGAAGATCAGCTGCTGTAGCCAATGGCACAATTAAGAGTTTCAACGCTTTATTCTTACCATCAAAGCTCTAAAAAAGTTAATAACTGAATAGCTAAATGACAACAAGGGTGCATTAAGGGAGCAAAAGAGTAACTTTGTTGCCACGTGAGAAAATTTTGTAGGGGAATATATGAAAGTAAACATCAAAAGTGGAATTTATCAGCAGATTAAAGGCAACGAAGAACCGAAGATGTTTATGCAAATTTCAAGATCAAATATAAAAAAGGCAGAAGCAAAATATCAATCTTTGTTACGCAGGCTAAAAATTAAATAGTCTCAGGAAGTACATATTCCGATCTAGACAGCAAAAAGGAACACAAATCCCATACCCATCCCAAAAGTTCTATAATAACACTCTCATCAGAAATTATAGCAAAGAAGAACCTAATATAGCATTATGTAGTTCTAGACAAGAATCACACTATCAAGACAATAAGCCAAGGATTAAGATCTCAGAAAGAAAGAGACAACTGAATAACAGTTCAAGCACATTACACAAACAAAAAAAGAGAACAATAAATGGTGCATTATCGTGTACTCACCACCGGTGCCGTGTTGACTGTCATCAGCATTTGCATTCGACTTCAGCCCAATAACATTATGAACATCACCATTAGCCAAGAACTTGGAAGAGTCCAGTTTTGCCCCATTCTTAATTTTCTTACCAAACTCGTGATTTTCATATAGAGGCTTTATTACCCCATTGGGGACCTTCAATTTCCGTCCGTCCAACTTAACATCAATCTCCTCCTGCTGCTCAGCCTTTGAGTTCAAAACCCTCCCCTTCACTGAACGCGAACTCCGCCTACTCCCAACCTTCCCTTTAACCAAAGATCTCAAGGGAAAAACCCTAACACCTGTCATCTCCCCCGTGATCAAACACCCAAACGAAACAAAAACCGACATCACAGGAAATTGACATTCAATCACAGCACACTTAATCAACCTCAACTCCCTCTTACCATCCCCAGCCAACCTCGCTCCAAAAACCATCAATTTCGCCATGGAAGCCGAGTAAAGTGCAAAATAATTAACAGAGCCACATAACATAACCTTTATACCATGACTAACATCCACAATAACACCACCCAATTTCCTATCAAAAGAAACTCCAGTTTGACTACAACCCACCTGAACAATCCCAAATTTACCACCTTTACTTTTAGCCATGAAATAAAATCTCAACAAAACCTTGGTACCACCATTGTGGGAC
>JAOWBH010221032.1:0-14787 GCA_028566215.1 Silene coronaria
CATAAGAAGCACATGTTGTATTAGTAGTTACACACTTGCATTTACTTTGACAATCAGCAATTCTCTCTTTATGAAATGCTCACCTTTACAATCGATTTCAGCTTGGCGAATGCATTACCCATCTTACTTATCGGATTCTTGGATAAAACTACAAGCAAAGTAATTCAGAAATCAAAATATGAAACACGACAGCATAGCTCAAGGAAGTGTACAAGTATATCTTACGATGACCAAGCTAACACAACCTAGAAATAAGGTTTCACATTAGCAACTGAGAGAACAAAAAGATATCTAGAACACAAAGTCTATACTTCCAGTTTTCCACCTATCTTCTCTAAAGTATCATCTCTAACTCGAGGAGGACGTAATAACTGATAATCTGATATAACAGCCACAATGCGCGGTGCACAGAAATTAATCAGAAAACATTGCACAATTTCATGAGTATCAGTCATTCGATACAACACACACGGCAGATCTTAAGGCTAGCAAAACTTTCTTTTCAAGTAGAAAAAGCTCTACCTTTAATTAGAGAACTTACAGTAAGATTAGTGGGGGATCCAATGCCTTTCAAGGAAGGATTGTACCTAACAGCAGATACGACGGCGGCGGAGGTGGTGGTGGCAAGCGTCGGTGGGTGGCAGCCCTGAAGGGAGAAAAAAAAAGATAACGAAAAGGAAAGAACGACCAAAGAAGAGATGAAGGAGAGAGGAAAGAGGGTACCTGGTGGCAGCAATGGCGGCAGCGGAAGTGGAGAAGGCAGGCGGAGGGTGGTGGTGGTGGTGGTGTCGGGTTTGGAGGTTAGGGTTTGGGAAATTAAAATTAAACTTGGGAATAAGGATATGAGAGTGATATGGGGTTGTGGTATGTCGTTGTTTTTTATTATGTTTAAAGAAAATTCTGACGGAAATTCAGTCAGAAAAGTCAAAATTCTGACAGAAATTCTGTCAGAGGCCCAGTCAACAGATCATTTGGAGTAAGTGCATAAGGACTTACTGACGGATTTTCCGTCAGTAATGTATTCTTACTGACGGATAATCCGTCAGAACTACTTAGCGCCATTGACTTTGTCAACGCGCCAAATAGTCCTGACGGACTTTCCGTCAGGAATGTAAAATATTGACGGTATTTCCGTCATGAATAAATGTCCGTCAGTAATCCGTCATATTTCCATCAGTTTCCCGTGTTATCTAACGGATTTATTTTTCCGTCAGTTTTCCGTGTTTTTGTAGTAGTGTATATGTGTTATATGGAGTTGAATGGAGGGAGTGTAACCCAAGACTATAACAAACGGGCTAAATAAAAGACCATCCGGACACAAATCACATGTCAAATACTCATAGTTTGAGCTGCTCTATCAAGCTAACTATGATGAGATGCAAATCCCATTACAGTCTACAAATAAGAGAATTTTAATCCAAACCCATAATCAAATTTCTGGAGAGGCAGCATTCACATGAGGAGGAGCATCAGTATAGTCATCAACATCACGTCAATTTCCAATCATTATCGTCGTTACGGCATTGTCATCGTGTGATCAACCTAGAATTTAGGAATCAAATCGAAGCAGTTTCGTATTATACACAACACTTTAACAATTCATGAATCACCAACCGAAAAAGCAAACAACCTTGTAGTCCATGAATTCATGAAATTGAAACGGAACGACATCCCAAATAACTGGACAAAATAGAGGTAAACAATCAATTAACTTTAATGAATGGCATAACAGCATGCCCCATTATACTCATTTCATAGCATAAAACTCAAACCTAATAAGCTAAACTGATCAAATGTAGAACAACAAACAACAAAATTAGAAAATCATAACAAATTGACAGAGGATTAAAAGACATGGAGCAGTAAACCCAATTAATAAGATGATAATCAACTGATGCATTTCCGCGACCCAAGCTAGGATTATAAAGATGAATAGAGTAAACCCAGTTGTGCAATTCGGGTTATGCTATGGAATGAAGGCGAGTAAGAAGGTACCACTGATTGATCCGGTGTTGCAAAGTGAGATGGTTAAATGGAGAATATATGGGCATAATTCAATGGTCAAAGTAAATGATAAGGTCATGTGTTTGGGAATATTGGAATTGTGTGTTTTGGGTACTTATCAATTAGAAGATCATTTGCTGGAAACAACCAAGTAAATGAAACGAAACGACATTCCAAATAGATAGACAAAATAGAGGTAAACAATCAATTAACTTTAACGAATGACATAACAACATGCTCTATTATACTCATCTGATAGCATAAAACTCAAACCTAATAAGCTTAAATGATCAAATACAGAACAACAAACAACAAAATTAGAAATTCGTAACAAATTAATAGAGGAGTAAAATACCTGGAGTAGTAAATTCAATTAATAATATAGTAATCAACTGATGTATGACGCGAATTCGAAGTACAAGTAAAAGCAAACAAGCAAAACGAGATAAGAAGAGGGAATTAGGGAAAGTGGATTTTTGAGAAGGGAAAGACGTCCATGAGTTGAAGGAGGCAGACTGGAAAAGTAAGAAATGAAACGCGTGAAGTTGGGGAAAGAGGGAGACTGAATTAATGCAAATTTCAAATGGAGGAAGAAGTAGGTGGAAGAAAGAGGTGAAATGGAGGGAAGAAGCAGGTGGAAGACAGAAGTGAGGCGAAAGGGGAGCTGAGATGGGAAATGGGAAATGAGTGTTGGAGAGGAAAAGAGGGGAAAAGGGGACGTAAATTATGAGAGGGAGATGAAGGGCTTAGATGAAAGACTAAGGAACGACTGGGATGAACACTACACTATTCCTAAGACACTATTCTTTTTAACTATTCCTAAGAGATTTCTCACATTTTAGGAGTTGGGAATTGAACTTAGAAAATGTAATTAATTCATAGTACTAGCATAATTATAAATCAAATTAAAGTTTCTCTTCACACATATCAAAACTGACCAAACAATTCGGTCATAACATTATTAATGCCTTGTTCTTTTGGATTGAAATTGATTGAAATGAACTGAACTGAACTTATCTGAACTGAAATGCAATACAAACTTGTACCAAACGGTATCGACCTGAACTAAACTTCTAAGAACTGAAGTAAGTCTAAAAGAACCGGGCCTAAATCTAAGCTGTGATTTTATATTCGTTTTAATCTACCTTTTTCACCCTTGATTTTTTAATGATATCAATTAATACCTGAATCAAAATAGTTCTCCAAATAACTTAATTAAAACTGTTTTTGTGTATGAGTTTGATAGATAACTAATTTTGTATCAATAAAGTACATTTTTCAATGATATATTATTTGGATTTTTTGTTTCTACCTAATCATGATATGTTAATTATTGTTCTCAATCTCTTTGAAACATGTTTTGAAATTTGTGCAAATATATTGAAACATTTTGACTTTATTACTAACAACGCCAACTACAATAACACAACAATAATATAGTAAAAACATAAACGATAGCAATAATAAATCATGTCCTTTTACGTCATTTGGTCGAATATCAGCTAACTTTTCAGGTAGTTTCCAAACAGTTTTAATAAAAATCAGGTAACTTTTCAGGTCATAATTTCCAATTACCTTTTCAGGTTTCAGGTAGCTTTTCAGGTAACTTTTCAGCTAATTTTGCCAAACAGAGCCTTAGTCTCGCAGTTTCAAAATTGGGACGTTGCAAAATGTAAAGAGGTCAAGTTCAAACTAAGGGAAGAAGGGCCTCCCAAACCAATTAGCAGAAACCAATTTCCATGCAAATCAAAGCTAATGACAGGTAATAATAACCGAACTGGCTAAGACCGAGCACAGCACAACATAGATCCGCCACTGTCTACTATACGAAACCAGAGTAAATAATGTGGCTCAATAGTTACACAAGCACTATTTGTACGTAAAATTATACAAGCATATCATGTTTTTAACTTTCCGAACTTTTTTTGATCAACGTTTCACAGCATGGAGCAATCACATCGATACTCGATAGTAATAATCTCGAAAAATGACAACATAAATGGGTGGTCTGCGGATAAGAGATCAACTGTGAATGAGAAGACAGATTAATATTCTAGGTGGATCAAGGAATTGGCCCTTCGTTCTGCATTGAGCTGCTTATACTTGTGCCATGCAATGTAACGAGGGTCTCCTCTATTCTGCCTCTTCCTACAAGATCTATGTATATCTCAACACATTTCCACCATGTTTTTTTTCCGCGTGCCCGATATATTATTCTGTAGATTCTGAAATGATTTGGACAACATATCACTAAATCATCATACCGATGTACATTTACCTAATGATCGATTTGTAAAGATTTCCAAAGTCACCATTACCTTCGAGAACAGGGCACAATGTCCAATCCGCTTTGTGAAGATCTTCAAAGTCACCGTTACCCTCGAAACGGGGCACAGATTACAATGACCATCTACAAATCTACAATCAATTGTGGAAACAGTTGCAAAAACCACTGGTATAGGAAGATGTGTTAAGCCGTTCAAACTCAAATCAGAATTGATCTGAACCAATACAAGTGTGCTCCAACATAAGGGCTTGAATATGACTTCAACTCCAAATTGACTACATCCAACTAAATATCGAATAAACCCGAACCAAAATCTACCTCCTGACCTGCGTCATGATAGTTACATGCCTACCTTAACGTGCTTAATGTACTCAAAACCCAAAATGACCAGACTGAGTCGGAACCCAAAACGCAAGCATACCCGAATAACTCTTTTACAAAGTCTACGTAGATGTATAAGTGGCACGATAGCATGTAGAGTACGATCCTCAAGCATTGGTGAACTTTCATCGAGTTTCAGGGCAAATGTTTGTTTGATTCTTTGTCTAGATAGGTTAAAGAGAGATATCATTCTGGATAAACCTCATCATCCAATCCACATCCACCTCATAAGATTCTTCTCAACAGTTGTAAGATCAATTTCTTGAAATCTACTCACAGAAAGCATCCTCAATTTTCCTCATAGCTCAAAACATGTGGAACAAAAGTTAATTTTGGGAATCTATTCCTATGTGCTAATAGCTCACCACTCGTCTTTCGGCATATAACACCGGTCCCACCATAATCTGGCATTTTTTCTTCAGGTAAACAAAAGGGCACTTTTGGACATCTTTTATGCACTATCTCTATCAAAACAGTGCCTCATTCCTTTCTGATGCTACGGCAGATGCGCCACGCAGACAGTTTTTGAAACCCCATAAACTTTACGAGATGGTCTTACACGTGAGATCAACCCATTAATCCCACAACTGGAATACATTAGCAGTTGGGTTGGTCTAAGATGTGAAACAGTGTCATACAAGACTCACTAAGTAGACACGATGCCTATAAATAGACAGCAAATCCAGCACACTTTCAGCACAACAAAAACTCAAAAGGCTTAAAGAAATTCAAGAAGTGTATCATAAACACTCTAAAATCCCTAAAACTCACATTGATCTTGTTTTGAGTTAAAAACAAACCTAGCATTGATAATGGATGCCGTGAAGAGTCTAGTGGATGAGAAGCCGCTGGTGATCTTCAGCAAGAGCTCTTGCTGTGTCTCTCACTCCATGAAGCAACTCATGAGCAGCTATGGAGCCAATCCAATAGTTTACGAGCTCGATGAGATTCCAAATGGGCAAGAAATTGAGAAGGCCCTCAAGAGAATGGGGAACAAACCAACTGTGCCGACTGTATACATCGGACAGAAGCATGTTGGAGGGGCTAATGAAGTCCTTACCCTCCAAGTACAGGGGAAACTGGTGCCCATGCTGAAAGAAGCAGGAGCCATATGGGTTTGGAACAGAACATCAACAGAACGCAATCATTAGCATGGTATAAAAACATGAAAACTTACGTCGTTTTTACAAATATCAAGAGTCAAGACAACTAAGCTATAGTATCAATCCGAATATTGATGGGAGATGCAGTTTAGTCTGGGTTTGCTTTTCAGTTCATACATTCTAAGCTTTCCCTATATTCTGTAAGATATCAGTAGTCAAAATAATTAGTATCAGAGTGTCGGAATTATGTCATTTGAGGTTCTTAACATATGATAAAGCATACAGAGAGGCAGACATCCAAAAGTTATGAATAATGCATTTGTATATATTTTAATGTCTGAAATTCGCTTTCATGGCGCCTGTCATCACATTTCCTCTCTACAAGTTAGAAGATAGAGCTATGTTGCCATAACAATAAAATAAAATAAATTTTCATATTTAAAGTGTTTAGATCACAAGAACTATTAGTTTGTCTTTTAACACAAAACCATGATCTTGAACAATCAATGAACAAACAGACTTCTGAAACTGAACTATCATCCAATGAACTACAAGGATGAGCTACAAATGAAAACGATTCACAAGTGTTTTACGAGGTTCTCTGCGTCTAATTTCCATCACATATCAATATAATCTTTCATGATACTGCTTTTCTCCAGCAGCATTCGCTTTTGCCAATTCTCCACAGCTCTTTTAACGGCAGCATCTGCCTCGCGGATCTCTTCGTTGGTAAATTTGTGCTCTATAATCCCTACATGTCCAGGTTGCAAAACCCTAATCACAGTCTCCATATCTTGTTCCAGTTTCCTGATGGGTTAAAAATAATGAGTTGCTAGCAACTACCAACAATTTTCAGGGGTAGAGGTTACATCAAGTGAGAACCAAAACAGCATTTGGTAGCAATTCTAGCATATGAAACCATAAAACAGGCAAGACAGCTATCTATATGCTACATTCACAGACCCTTTCAATGTCGAATCATATCCATTTTAAGCCACTAACTTGTAAAATAATTGGAAGGGTTCAGAATGAGTAACTTTTCACCAAGCAAAATAAGTCTAAAACAAACTCCAAATGTTCCCATTCTACCCCTTTATCTTGCAATTCCATCATTTTCTCTCATAGTTTGAACTTTGAAGACGCGCAAGGCATGCCGAGGTGTTAAGGGGCTAAAGCGATGAAGTGTGAGGCAAAGCCGCGCACCTTTTGGATACGAAGCACCCTATTTTTGTTAATAAAATTGTATTTTTCAAATAAAATTTTGGGCTACAATATCCTTTTCGGGAAGTCTCAAGTTGGCTAACATGTAAAGGGGTATAATTTACGAATAATGGGGGAAAGTAATGGCATAACTAAAGGTCTAGGAAACAAAACATGCATAGTGTGTAATAGTGAGCACTGAGACTCGTTAGGCAAGCCTTATCTAAAAGGCGCGCCTAAAATACACCGAGGCATTGTGATTAGTGCCTCATCCAAGGCGCGCATTTTAAACTAAGTAATTTCTCCCCTCCCTCTCTCCCTCCCAATTTCACCGATTCCATATTATCCTATCATACTTCCAATAAATTAGAAGTCTATACTGAAATATCAATATTTTAGTCAACAAACTAGACAGAGATAGCAGACTCTCACTTAGCACAACTGGATAAGTTTTAAGAACTCTTTTTGTGTGTAGACCAAAGACATGCAGATCATCGATCATACTTGGACAACTAAAATAAACTCAGAAAATTCATTTTAAGACAACTAGAGCATGTGATGATCGAGTACAGCTTTCGTATAGTTCCCTATCCTAAAATTCTATGTAGCTCCTTATCCCCTCTGTAATTTAAAATTGTGGATTTATTCCGCTTTCTCGAAATATCAAGCAGACAATGCAAGTACAATCAACAAGCTAGAGGCCTTACATTCACGGTCTTCATATTTCAGTCAATTACTCTGCATCATCTTAAATTCCTAACACCTCAAAAGGACAAGGCTTGGGTGCTCTCCCTTGTAAATCCGAATATAATCCAAAAGAGATTCAAGGCAACTTCTAGGGTACAAACAAGCCACACTGCCTACATCTGGAAACACCCTCCGTGTCAACAACACAAAGGTAAGACTGCGTACATATGACCCTTCTTTACCCCGCTATTTGAAGAAACCCTAAGGCAATGGCATAATGTTCTCATAATGTTCTATTGCTTCTCACGTTCTTACTTCAATCGCCAAATTCATCCCCGACTCCTCCCCCATCCAAAGGAACGTTCGTAACTATCCATACTAAGCCCGAGTATTAATCTGAGCATTACCCTTTACACCAATATAAATCTCATCTCCCTTATATGCAATCAAATTAAATTCACATCCCAAAAGCATGAATCTTTAACAAGCAAAATCGCATTTCATATGATCACACTCAATAATAAAGGGTCGAAAACCGAGCAATTAGTTCAATTGAATTGTATAATCCAGTGATCACTGATAATATATTCCAATCAAGAATTAATCCAAACCCCAAATCTTCCACAAATTTCAAATTAACCTCATATCCTAATAAAGTTCCAATATGATCAAACAATTAAATAAAATTCTATCGTTCTAATTGGAAAAAGAAAACATAAATGTCAGTACAAGGTTTTAATTAAAGACACAATTTTCATACCAAGAAAGGTTAAGATAGAAAAATTGAAACAAATATTTATTCCGTCTCATTAATTTGTTAACCTTTGATTAAAATAATAACGAGATTTAAGAGGCAAAGAAGAAGGATATACCTGAAAATCCCAGAAAAGGGTAAGGATTTTCCTATCTTTGACAAAGAAGACATTGTTCTTTTTTGTTAGTGTTTTTTTCACTGTGTGCTCGACTTCCGTCAGTTAGCATACTTCGAGATCGAGTCTTTAATATACATTTTTTTTTCTTTTTATCCGTTCAAATGAGCAAATTAGTATCGCGCGAGAGAATCGAACCCTCATATGGTTTGAGTTGAGCCAACTCTTATTCTCGTCTTCTTTAATAAGGATTGCAGATAGGGGCGGAACCAGGAATGTTATCCATCTTGGGTTAGATTATAAACAATTGAAACTTATTGGTTTTAAGAAAAATTCAAACCGTTGCAGATTCATGTATGAGTTTTCGGGGTCTGGGACACTCAGAAAATTAAAGTTTTTTTGTGTATTTTGTCCAATTTATACGTTGAATAAAATAAAATTTATACTTTTTACACAAAAATCGCCTTAATATTTGGAACCCCATAGAAAATATTTTTCGGTTCTACTACTGACCGTGACATAATTTCTATCGAGTTATGTAAAGATTAGCAAATACTTTATAATGATAACTATATAATGATTAACAAAAAATAAGGGGGTGAAAAGAATATACTTTATTTCGGTCATATATTATTTTTTATCAATCAAATATTTATAACTATATAATACACTCAATAAATAAGTGATTCTCCCATAGAATAAATGCTGGTATTTAAAAAAAAATAAAAAATAAAAACCAAAAACTTGCTTTAACAGGGATTGAACCCATGTCTCCTAGAGACAAGATGAACTCAACAACCACCTGTGCGGCTGTGCTACATTGTGGTTATGTTTTTCTAATGCACTAAATTATATTTCTAAATTCATCTTGGGCTACAGCCTAAGTAGCCAACGGCTAAATCCGCCCCTGATCGTAACGTGGTCACATCTTAATCTGTCTTATTTCATTCTGAAAATGTCGGTCTCAAAAAGAATTTGCCTTTTTTCTAATCCATTTCAAATTAGTCCCAAGAGCATTCGCAAAGGTGAAGCTTCTCATATTTTTTTTTCCTTTTCTTATTTATCCATCTCATTTTCCACTTACTTTTTCATTTACCCTCCCCAATTCATATCTACATTTATGCAACAATGAGGTTAATAATATTAATTTACACCCAAAATTTTAAGAACCTCTCCAAAAGCAACACAAATTGCCTTGCTTTTTCTTTGAGGCCCATATTATGGGAAGGTATGTGCAAAGGTGAAGTTTCTCATTTGATAAAAACGAGGTATTTGGGCAGGTAAATTCCTACTTTTGCGGATGCTCTAAGGGTTAAGACCTCATGTTGTCATCCCATTTTTGTGGTCTTTTTTTCGCTTGGTCAAGGGTAATATTGGCATTCCGTCACATAATTGCAAACTATAGATATCCCGTATAAGTTTGCTTTTGGAGAGGTTCGAATGTGAGACCCATGAAATTTTCACCTAAATATTAACAATGCCGGTGGAGGACCATAGGCCCATAGCTATGTCGGGAGAGTACTGATTTTTCATATTTCAGTGTAAAATTATTATCGAGCCTTTCCTTGAATTAATAGTCAAAAGCAAAAAGCAATTTGGTTTTTAAACAACAAAGGCCTTTTGCCCTTTTCAAAGATGATGCCGTGTACGTCTTATAAAAATTGGTGGTGCGATGAGTAGAGTATAAGTCATGACAATAAGTCATGTGATCGCAAAAATGTTATGGGTAAATAAGTGACAACTTTTGCTATTACATTTTGTCATTAAATAATTACGTTCTATTAAAAAAATAGTGACATTGGATCTGTCTTATTTCATAGCGTTTGACTTGCTGAAATATATATATATATTTTTTTATTTTGGCGTTATAATGATAAATCTTGTGTTTCATCCCCAATATACTAAATGATTAAAGCTCTTTGAAATTTTTTCTCCAAAATGCATAATCTAAATTAGGAAATCATACTATTTGTAATAAATGTCTATTATATACATTTATTCATACAATTTAATAATAAAGAATTATAAATAATTATTATTAGCTTTAAAAATTAATATAAAACATTATACATAGTAGTAGTAGTAGTTTTGTGGCAAAAAAACAAAATTTATTAAATTTTTTTTGAGAAAAATCATTATAAAATGATATTATTCATAATTAGTTTCGTGTTATTAAAAAAACACTAAAATACAATTCTCATAATATTAACCAACTCTTTTAATTAGTTTTTTCGGTCTTATTTTTTTGTTTCTTAATTTAGAATGAGCTATTGATAAAAAAAAGTATTAATTAAAAAAAATAATTTATAAATACTGTGCAAGAATTGCACGGGTTTTACACTAGTTTATTTGAACTCTGAAGGTTGAAAAAATATGATTACTGAAATCTGTGATAACGCATTACAATTAGACAAATCCAAGTGTTTTTATTCATATATGGAAGGAGTTACAAATTCTTTAACCTTCAGCAGTAATGATTCTCGTTGATTCGAGTCGATTAACCCCACGCCATGATATCCACCCTTAGTGAAATCTCCTTTCACATTTACCCCCGTATCTTTTAACATAGCAACCAAGTCCATCGCACGATCTATTAACGGATCACCACTACAGTCAATGACCAAAACCTGTAAACTGAACTCCTTCAACCTTTTAAGCCAACTGGAGTCATCACTCACAGTCGGGTTACAAAACTCGTGATAACGATCTGCACCAATGGGTAATCCGAGCTCCCAGAACAAATCATTACCTGAAATGGGCAAGCATGGGTGATTTATATGCCTAATCTCTGATTCTGTCCGTTTTACCCCGCCAAAAAACGGTTGGTGCAGGATCAGACCTTTCAATCTCAGTGACTGGAGATCGTTTGCGATATCCAGTGCCCTGATGGCTGAATGGTAAGCGATATTCCCTCCCGCACTGGATCCCATTAGAAAACAGTTATCAAAATCTCCATACTTCGACAACCACTCGCTCTTTTGAGTGGTTGCTACATCACGAATCCACTGCAGCGCTTCCACAGCATCCTCATAGGCTGCAGGCAGCCTATGCTCAGGTGCAAGCCTGTACTCGACAGAGACTATAATCGCTGGCAAATTTAGTGCCAGCGCTTCACAAAACTCATGGTTAAAGCAGGAGTCAACGTGCAGAATGACAAAACCGCCTCCGTGACAGTATACAATGATGGGGAGCTTATTAATACTTTCCAATGCGATTTTTGGTATGAAAATGCGTAGGGAAGTTTTGTGAGATGGGTTTAATGGAAAGTCTTTGGATAGAACAGGAGAAAGAGAGGCGGAATCAGGTGTGGCCTTGATGGATGGCATTTCGAGTAATCGAGTTATCGTGCCATCCGAGTGGAGCTTGATCTGCATGAATTGCAAAGGGTCAATGGTGCATATTGGAATGGTGTTCTGATGATCACTGGAAGACATGTTTGTATTTGTGTTCATGTTTGTGTTTGTGTGATACTTTGTCCCTTAAATATATAGTCCAAGATCCGGAGTCAGCTTGACATACTATACTCTAACCTAAAAGTTACTCCATCCTAACTTTCTAAGTCAACCGCCTTTAAAAAAAACGCCTTAATTACCAGTGTAACATATTTGAAGTTTATAAGACTTAAGTACATAATTTTTGACTACAAATATACTGTATAAAATTGCTCTTGGCTGGTTCGAATGTGTGAGCCTTGAAATTTTCACCTAAATACTAACCAATGGATTTTACTCTCACGGGAGAGAGCGCGCATGTGGAGGACCTTAGTTATGTCCGATTTTCTTATTTTAGTGTAAAATTATCATTGAGCCTCCTTAGCCCCCTATCGTTTTAACGCAAGATCCGTCATTGGAAAAGAGCAATATTGTATTTAAACAACAATAAGGCTCTGTTTGGTAAAACTAAGTGAAAATCTAGCTGAAATCTGAAAAGCTAACTGAAACCTGAAAAGGTAGTTAAAACCTGAAAAGGTAGCTGAAAATTATGACCTGAAAAGGTACCTGATTTTTATTAAAACTATTTGGTAAACGAGCTGAAAAGGTAACTGATATTTGTCAAATGACGTAAAAGGATATGGTTTATTATTATTTCCAAATAATAGAAGGGTAAAAAGGGTAATTAACATTAAAACAGGTACCTGAAATCTAAAATACTACCTAGGGTAGCATTTCATTTCAGATAGCTTATTTTGGCAAATAGACTACCTGCCAAACACTACAAAAAGAAGAAGTTAACTGAAATTTTTGACAAAAAAACTAATTTTGTCAAATCAGATACCTGAAAAGGCATGCCAAACGGAGCCTAAAGGAATTCAAAGGTGAGGCCATGTGCGTCATATAAAAATTGTTGGTGCCATGTGTAGATCATGTGGTCATGTAAACGAAAGGTAGGTTTGAACGAACATTTTGTTGAGCAACTGTATGATTGGCTGGTAGCAAGTCAAACCATGACTTTGTTAGCAAGTTAGAATTAAGGTACACGAATTCTTGTTTAAGTCAAGTAAAATAGATTAAATTCGATAATAAATAATATAAAAACAGAATGCATTGAGTTTAGCAAAAAGCTTAACGCCTTACGGTTTCGAGCTAGGAAAAACCACTCTGGAGATTGTAGTACCATACAACCAATCATATAGACAAATGCTGTGTTTCGAGCTTCTATACAATGTTTGTGGTTTTGCAATTGTACTCAAAAGTTGATGATTTTGAGTTTTTTTATTTATATTTAGTCCCATAATTTCCGAGCTTCCGAGAAAATCAAGTGTGTAAAATATTTATAAAATATATTTTAATTTTCTAAGAATTTTGTAAGTACTAAACTTGGATGGATTACAGTCAGCCATATACTCCCTTGTTCAGCACAAATTCTCATTTGTGACGGACAAGCTTGTAACAGTGAATGCGATAATTTACACCACTGTGTAAATTTTCCGAACACTACCAAAGTGTTATTTCATACTCCAATTATTTGCATTTTGTAGCAGTAAAAGATAGCTAAATCATCTGCATTGTCTAATTTTATGTAAGACTATGTATTTCTTCAGTTGGTAAGCGAAAAGTCCCTAATTTAGTTACATTTTTTATCGTCATTCCCATCAATTTTATTACGGTTTTAGTAGTATTCATACATATTTATTTCTTCCTATAATGATTTATTTGCAGGTATTTACTGTTTAATATCGCCGATGAGGTGAGCAGGTCAATAAACTATGAAGGATTCGCTTGCAAATAAAACCTGATATAAAAGTTAATCTGTTGTAGTGAAAATAAAATTCTCCAGGTCTAGAGAAAACATGCCGACTTCATAAGTCCGAATGCGAACGCTGTATCCTAGACCCATCATGTTATATTGGCCATGTAGCTTTCAGTTGAAGGAAAACAATGCAAGACTCGAAAAAATTACAGTTTTGTTATCCTTGGTGAATTCGCCGGTTATAATTTCTTATTAGGTTTCAATAATTCATTTTATTTACAGTTTATTGTCGTTTGTTAATTGACTCGCGTAGCTAACTTTAAATTTATGTTGGAATGTTGTATACCAAAAAAAAAAAAAAAAATTAAGATCGACTGTTGTTTGCTCATCTACCAATCTAGTTTAATTAGTAATTGTAATTTTATTTTCAATAATGTTGTTCTTATGTACGACTCTAAGTACGACTCTATGAGTCGCACTCCTCGTATTTAAGCATACTATCTTTACTGCTGCCAAAAAAAAATTAAAAAAATATAGGACTTTTTTGTTTATTTTTAATTTTATTAGTTCAATAGGTTAAAACGTGAAAATAATGACCAAATTAAAGATTAGAAGTATATTAAAGAAAATAATAAGTCTTTCTTATGACGGATATATCTGTCAGAAGCTTGTGACAAGTAAAATATGACCCACTTGAGTAGATAAGACAAACATAAAGTGCCTAAAGAGTCACAAATATCTTGTTTTTTATCTACTCATTTGAGTTTTATTTGACCTGTCACAAATGATAATTTGTGTAAAGCAAAACGAAAGGAAAGGTTGTATATTTCGGGTACTGCACGCGGTGCCTTCGATGTTTGACATTTTGCCCGAAATGCCCAATTTTTTGTTCCAGAAAAGTTTAAGAGCTTATAACTCGTGTTTGCGAGTTCAGAAAGTGATAATTTTTCAAATCGGTCATCTTTCCGATAACTACGATTTGAAAAAAAAATTTCGTATTTGAATCCCGTAACTAGGAGAATTTTTACGTCAAAGTTTTTTTGAACGAACAAACTTTGAGCGACCA
>JAOWBH010221032.1:14797-26054 GCA_028566215.1 Silene coronaria
CTTTTAAACACGAGTTATGACCTCTTAAAATTTTCCGGATCGAAAATTTAGATATTTCGAACAAAATATAAAACTGAGTACCATGTGCATTTTTCCTTCTATATTCAACTTTAAAATGCGATCAAATTTGTGCCGTACAAAGCAAGAGTGATTGTATCTTAATTTTCAAGTGCCCTATTTATTTGGGTCCGGATGCATCATGGTCGGGTATAGAGGTGGACCTTGAATATATAATAAATTAATTTTGCATTATTTTTCTTATATTTCGATTATATGCATGTCGGGAGTGTGTGGGGGACTGCGGTGATGTGAGTTGTCTAATACCTTGATCTAGAACGTTGTGTTCTATTATGAACACTAATAAAACCGTTTATAGTAAATCTTGTTTCTGATCGTCACAGGCTTACAAATCCTCTCCTTTTAATTCTAATAAAATTATACTTCATCCATTCAACTCCACTCTACCTATTTTATTTTTGTACACTATTCACAAATTAGTATTCAATTTCAATTTTCTCTCAATACGTAAGTGAAAATATATTCATGTGAGATCTTGTTTAATTCGTCTTCACGAGTACATTAAAAATATCTAACATTTATAATTTTCCCAAATTTACAAAAAGTTTTTTTAATGGAGGAAGTATATAAGTAAAGTAGAGTTGAATGGAGGAAGTATATAAGTAAATTATAAATTTACAAAAAGTTTTGTTTCAGACAATTTGAAATAAAACGGATTAAATGTCACTTTTTTTAATAGAATGTAATTATTTAATGACAAAATGTCTTAATTAAAGTTGTCACTTTTTACTCTAATAATGGTAGTAATATTTTATCCAAAAATATTAACATTGTATCGTAAATGACTATATTTATCCGGTCTTATTTTAGACGAGAAATAGCCTGTCTGAAATAAAAATTTACGATAAATTTATGTCTGTTACAAGTAAGAATTTGTACCAATAATCGATCATAATAGACTAGAAACATAAAATATTTAATTTGAAGGTCGTAACTTTGAATTTAGAGTCAATACGAAAGTAGTGTAGTTTTTATTGGGTACATTTCGTATGGTTTTCTAAATTAAAATAATTAAAAGAGTAGATTATTAAAGGTGTTAGTTACAAAGTCTGATATGTTTTGGAATTTGTGTGCACTGTGTTCTAGTTGATAGATATTGAGCGCTTCAATATCTTGATGCAGGTTGTAGTAGTTGTAGAATCATTTTTCTATTGACTTGTGGAATGCTTTTGTTAAATCCTGTTTGCCTTTCTCTCGTATCTTTTCCCAATTTTCCATATATTAATATTTAAATTCTGTAGGTTTTTAAGATGTTTTTTTTCGGTTGAAAGAAGTTAAATCTAATTTGAATTAAACTAAACTTAATTAATTGAAACAGAACTGAATTGAATGGAGCTGAATGGAAAATGAAAGCGTCGAAGTAAGACTTAAATAAAGTGTAGTCTAGATTTTTATTTAGAGTGCAATAATTCATCCTCTCTCCCTAAAAATCCTCTAACCTTTCTCTAAAAACTCTAACCCTAGTTCATCAATTATGGGCTACCGTCTACCAATTTTGGTGAAGGTAAGCCTCAATTCTTCCATTATTTTACTAAATAGTTATTAATTATATGATAAAAATAACTCATGTCTCTCCTTTATTCGAGATTTGTCCTCACCTCTATGTGAGTTTGTCCTCATCGTGTGTGAGTTTCATCCCTCTATTTGAAAAGTTTGAGAATTATGTGGAAGATCAATGTTCTTATCTGTAGTCATATGGTGTTGCAATGGAGATCAGATTATTGCGTGCGATTTGTGAGATCAAACATGATTTATCTCTTTCAAAACTTTATCAGATTTATGGTTCTCCTCACAGTTGGCTGTATGAAGAAGTAGCGGTATTTTAGAGGGTGATGTACAGAAGCGTTTTTATCTAATAACGATATTTGTTTTAGGAAAAGTTTGTCTTGCTTGATTTTTACAAATTTGTATTCAGTTAAATTTAATTTTTATTGCAATTCATGTATGACACATTACTATTATTAATGAAATTGATCATTTACTCAAAAAAAAAAAGTAAGACTTAAGAGTAAGGTTCTATTCTTTCTGCCTTAATTTCAGCTCTATTTAATTTAGTTCATCTCTTCACAAATTAACTTTTACTTCAACTTTATTCAGTTTAACTCAGAAAAATACTGTGCATTAATTCTAAAGGAAGTGGCTGAATTAAACTGAATGAAGTTGAATTGACCGTACTAAATTGAATAAAGTTAAGTTGAACTAAAATAAGTTAAAAAAAAAAAAAAAGAGAAAATAGGGCCATAATCTTTTCTATGTTTCATCATCTATAATTATTGTATAAAATGGTCTCAAAAGATAAAACGACCTATTTGTATATTAATCTCAATAAATTTAACTTGGTGACTTGGTGTTTACTTATCCAAAATGATTAAGAAAACAGTATAATTTCCTTTTCTACATGATGAAGAAAAGAGACGTCGACAAGTTGCATTTTTGCAAGTTCTCACTTCATAATTCACAACCTTTATTACATACCTTTGCAAAAAAAACTACTCAATTATTTGCACGCAATTGCTAAAATTAGGTTATATGGCCCACATGATGCAATATTATTGACATAGTACACAACTTTATTACAATTTTTTTCATTCTTTTATATTTAATAATAAAATAAAAGTAAAATCTTTATACTTATCAACAACAACACACGAGAATGAAAGTAACGATAGTGACCTAAATAAATAAAATAAAATTAATCATTAAAAATTCAACGCTACTTCCCTAAGTTAGTTAGTTACACGCAATTTTAAAAAGTGATAAAAATAATAAGAGGATAATGTAAGTGGCTAATATTGAAAGCTTCAAAGGACGGCGTCACTTGTTTTGAGTAGCGCAGACGATTACCCACATGCATGATGCATGATGCATTTCACATTTCTGCATGTGTGCCACCTTCTACCATTCCTCATTTATTTGGAGACTCTTTTTTTAAACAATGTTATCCAACTGTTTTTGTTTTTACTGTTCTTTTTTTTTACAAATTTTTGTATAAAACGGTCTTAAACTTTATCACCATGACGGTTCAGTTCCCTCTACTTGACGCTTTATGTTGAGCCTCCTCCGACGTGACAGTTGATGTGTAGACCTGGTAAATGAGTCATTCGAGTTGTGATTGGGTTGAGTCATTGTTGGATTAACAATACATCGAATCATACCAGAGTTGGGTCACTCGGGGATTTGGTCATCTCAAGTCGATCGTTGTTATGGGTGGCTTTGAGTCATTTCAGGTTAGGAAATTGCCTTAAGCAAGTCATTTAGATTATTATTAGGTCAAGTTTTGGCCCTACTTTTCGGATCATTTTTTATCTCGGGCCAGGTCATTTGTGCCTAGTCACCTTTGCCAGGTCATTTGTGTCTAGTCACCTTTGCCAGCTCTACTCGTGTGCTAGCCTGACCTATCATCTACTTGAGCAATACTTTCACAACTCAACCCACTTAGATATCTATGAAAAAAAAAAAAAAAAAAAAAAAGAACGGGCTATTTGATCCCCACACAGGTCATACATAAGAGCTCGGTCTTGCTCGTCTGAGTGACCCCTCTCAAGAGGCCAGAAGTCCTACTATCTCTGTTTCAATCAATAGTTATCTATTACGTACTTTTGGGACGAAGTGAGTAATATTTTGAATAGTTATGCAATGTTTGTATAATAAAACCTTTTACCAAGGTATAACCGGGTATAATTTACATTTTTTTCACTTGATGTTGTTATAACATTTCCTTTTGATAACCGACATGTGTGCCACCTCCTAATATTTAAGAGTGAATGTGTTTTTAAAGAATGTTATCTGGGATCCGGGATTTTAAATTTACCTTTTTACCGTGTTCCTTTAACGTTTCACAAATTCTTACTTGTGACGGGAGGTATCCGTCTCTTGTCCCTCCTTTGTCCCCTCTACCCATTTCCTCTCACAAACTACCCGTCACAAGATCCGACCCGTCACAAGTAAGACTAATTGTATAAAATTATGCATGTCAAATAAAACAATCACTTTACATTACAAATAATAATAAGTGAGCGACTGTCCCTTACCAAAATTATTTATTTTGACAAAATCTGACTAAAAAACTTTTGTCACTTTTAAAACTCGTGATCGTGGTTACGGTCAGTGATTTTTTATTTTTTCTAAAAATGAGGTTATTAGATAGAAAACGTAGAATATTTCAATGTTTTATTTTAATTTCAAATAAGACACAAGACCGCTAAAATATATCCGTCCTGACTATTAGAATAAGATATCTTTAGCTATTATTATAATTATTATAATATATTTTTTATGAGATGGTCTCACAATAATAGCTTGTTACTTTCTCTATTATTTTTCTCTTTCGATATTTTGCTTAGTTATTATTCTATTTTATGGTAGTGTCATACTCGGTAAATAATTAACATGAGACTATCTTAGAACTGGCAAGCATCAACCAGGTGGGGTGCGGGTCAGGTCAATTTCGGGTCGTGTCATTTCGAAATTGAAAACTTCGGGGCGGATGATTTCGGGTCAGCTAATCAGCTATTATCAAGATATTTGTGGATAATAATCAGTTTAAAGCAATAAAAATTTGGGTCGGATAATACCAGAACGGGTCTTGAGTTTGGGTTCGGGTCACTGTCTTACATTAACTCATGCTGGCCAATCAAAAATTGATTTAACAAAATTATAGGTGGAAGTGATGCTGTCCAATCAAAACCCAAAATGAAATAAAAAAAGTCCGGATACAAAATGCATTTGGTGACGTGTATACATTCTGGAAACCCTAAGTAACATTATTTGATGTACACGTAATGTAAAGTAGCAACACGAAGTCCGAGTGTAAACCTCAAACGTGTCCCGACACTTGTGCATTTTGTAAGGACACTATCCCAAATTCTATTGGTTCTTTTGTCTTTGGCCCCAATTCTCTTCTTCTTTTTCATTGGTCACATTTCTCCTTCATTTGTCTCTTCAACAACTTACTTTATTTCTATATTTTGCTCCATGGGGTAAGTGTGGGATCCCCTTTATCTCTTAAGTTGGGTCCAAGTATTAGATTTTTGGGGTTGGGTATCATTTCTTATTGGACGATTATTTTTTCAAATTTGACTTCAATTTTTCGGTGCTTTCTAAATGTCATTGGAATATATATAACACAAATTCTTATTTGTGGCGGAAGGTATCCGTCACTTATTTGTGACGGATACCATATTCCCTCACAAATAACCCATTTGCCTTGAGTGGGGAAGCACATGGGGGGACCCTCCTTTGTCCCCTCACCCATTTCCTCTCACAAGCTATCCGTCGTAACCTGCGACCCGTCGCAAGCAAGACTTACTGGAAAAAAAAATGGAGTTCTCGAGGCTTTCGTAATCGGTTGGAGACTTATGTTTTGAAAAAATGAGACAATATGATGCAAGGATGACGTAAGCATTTTGTCTATAACAAGTGAAATATTTCCTTTTTCCTAAAACGTGGATGATTGGTCGAAATAATCGGCCATTTTGCATTACTTTTTCTGTTTAGTCCAACATGATTTTCAACCTTTGAATTTTTACTTGTCTTGGTCACTTGGTCCTACTTAAAACTTATTCTAAGGTCAATGGGAGATTTTTCATACAACTTTGCTCATGCTAATATAGTTGACGATTATGGGTGATAATGAGACGAAATAGGTTGGGAGCAGTTTGAGCTCGATTCGGTTAAAGATTGGTCGGAGTTTAGGTAGAGAACTTAACGAGTCAAGCTAAATTCTCATTTGTGACGGCACTATTCCATTCAGGACCGTCTCCGAGATTTCGGGGGCCCTGTGCAAAATTATGAAAATGGGCCCCATTACCGCTATATTTACGTTACTATTTGTATATTCACCGAAATGCTATTTTTATAATATTTTTTAAAACATACCGAATTTTTTTTATACAGAGTGTTGTTTCAAATGTAATGTAGATGTTGTCTTGATAAGTATTTTTAGACAAACTTTGCATATCATAATAAATAAAATCAAGAAAAGAAGGAAAAAATATTAAAAAAAATTTGTAGAAAATGGGTATAGAAGCAAATAATCTTTAAAAAAAATGCAAGAGTGGGGAGTCAAACACAAATGCATTTGTAAGAAGGACCACTGGACCACATACTTAACAACTGTGCCACTTACACATTGTGAATCTTAGACGCATCAAATTGTATATGTTTTTAATCTCGCTCTATTGGGCCTCTAAAAATCGGGGGCCCTGTGCGGCCGCGCGGCCCGCACATGTTAAAAGCTCTGATTTCATCACAAGTTTGTGACCTCTCATAAAGAGCAAGTAGGAGAGCAAGTGGGGGGCTATGAGAAGTCACAAGCAAGACGGTCTATTTTATAATTCATATGAATTGTAATTCTTGAGTTTTAGTGAGGATAACCAAGCAACACCTAACTCTATCCAGTTGGTTATAGTTAGACCTTTTTAACTTAAAACATCTCACATCACTTCTTTTATTTTTGTTTTATTTAAATCGGTTATAAGTGTCATCTTAACTTAAGACGGTCTTAAATAAAAACCGTGAAATCTAATCATCACTGCAATTCTTATTTCACTTTCCATCATCATTTAGTTATTAAAGAAACTTCCCCACAAGTTCTTTCCCAACTTACTATTATTGTTTGTTGATGAAATAAACAAAGGCAAGTAACACACAAAAATGCCTTAAGGAAGCAACAATGGCAAAGCAAAATAGGACCAAAAAGGAGAGATGAGGGAACACAATCAATGTTTAAACTGTTGTATGTCATATGCTTCCATGTGCTAATTGTACTAATGTTTGATTAAACTAGAGATTAGTGAGAGGTGAGAAACATCAATTAAACATAATTATGTCTATTTTTGCCTTTAGATTATTGAGCAAGATGATTGTAACTACCTTTTTGTTCTTGTGCTCTCTAAAGTTGTCTTTGTTTCACATGAAACACAATTAGTGCTAATCATGTCATAATCGTAGCCTCGTAGGGTCGGTTTTGACACAATTGAAGGTGTAGCTCGACCACATTACACTTTGAACAACAGTAATTAACAACTTTTTTAGGGTTTGATTGATTGGTTAGAATTATGTACAATGTTACCATGTTAGAGGCGTAAACCGTGAGGCTTCGGGATAGTTAGCATTAAAGTCACCGGTTTGTCATCACATATAGGTCATGTTCTTTTCGACTGATACAAGCTGAACTGAACTGAACTTATTGAAACTGAAGCTGAGTTAGCCAAAATGAGTGTTGTGTAATTACGACCAAACTGTAATATTAGAGGTTTTTATCTATTTTCTTGAAATGGAATGAAATGGAAATAGTACACCGTAAATCAGAATGTGATAAATGGGATTGACGAGAGCAACTTGAGCGTATATACAACAATTTATGCAATTTACTCAAAATTGAGACCGTAAAAGAAAGGACATCTAAGGTTATGTACCATTATATCTTTAGCGACATTCTTCTTAGCCACGGTCAAAGGATCCCGTCTATGGTGGAGTAAACATACAAAATCGACAAAAAAAAAAAACAAAAAAAAAAACTATCTACATTTGGATGGACCTTTCTGAAGAAATTAATACAGGCAGGTTGAAGGAGATGAGAGCCCAATGCCAAGTCATATATGTAGACTTGCCATTAAACTTTATAAATTCAATAACCAACCGAAAAAGCAGCTATTGACATGGTTCGGCATCAAACTTTGGCATCCTTCTCTGTACAACTGGCATTTACAACTGGAGCTTTAATTAGTAGTTTCCTAAGTTTCCTCGATGACCTGAGTGAGGGATCTAACTTAGAAGATTCGCCTTTTTGTACAGCTGACGAAATTTTTGGTTTAAGTATCAGTTTTCTAGAGTATCTTTTGGAATGTGACGTGCTTGGTAAGACTCCGTCGGAAGTTTCAGTGATCTTTGCACTTGCTTGTTCTGTGTGATTAGAATTACCGGAGTTCAAGCTTAGCCAGCAACTGGTTGGAGTTCTCCTTTTTCTGAGAGCACGACTACCTTTGGAGACGTCACATGTGCCTGGATTAGAACATTGCTCATTGATCTCTGTGGCCAGCGTAGTATTTGCTTGCTCCTGATTCACCAAAGAGAAAAATGTGACTATTTTGGGAAAAAAAGGACAGTAATGCTAACACAAAAAACAAAGCACCATTGAAATTGCAATAATCAAGGTTTCCATAGATAGCAAAAATAAGGCATGAGGTTGTCCGACATTTTTCTCCGGTTATAATAGGTATTTTACTGAACAGCGAGCAGCAAAAGGGAATGCAAATCACTACAGTGCAAAGTAACATATTTGAAATACCAAACAAAAAAACTTCAGAGAATAGAATAAAATAATCAGTAGCATGCATAATATGCAACCCACAATTCCAATGTTCAGCAAGCAGCTCTTACAAACAATTCTATGCATGTATCAAAGTCATTGATAAGTCGTTAATACATGACTGAAAAAGAAACTAGACCTTGAAATCTTAACCTCAACTTATGGAATAAGCTCATGTCAATTGCCTAAAATAAAACAACAATGGTGGGGATAGCATGTACGCAGCAACTCATGTGTTTTTTAAACACAGGCAGATTCCAGAAAAGCCTAAATGAGAGCAGACTAGAAACAATACCACAACCATAACTAAAATGTAAAAACCGACTTATAGGAAACCTCAAAGATACACGCAATATTGCTAGAAGATCTTTTTAATTACCTCAGGTCTTGTGTTCACGATAGGTTCCGCAGCTGATCCTTCTCCATCAGAATCAGTCATTTCTTCACACTCAAACTCTACATCTTCCAATTCTTCATCAGAATCGCTCAACTCTTCTTGTTCCATCACAATTTCTGAGGGAGGCTGGTATCCAACATTGTCATTGATACAAGGATTAGACTCATCACCCAGCTTATCTGTCCGTGCAGCAGAATTATCGGGACTAGCTATCCCTTTTGCACCTTCAACAAAATTTCCAACACTAACAGATGGAACCATCGGATTAATTTCAGCGCCTTCATGACTTGAAGCTTTCCTCTTTCTTGGAGTACTCAAGTGGATGCCCAGGTCTAAATCAGTTGCATCGAGGTTGGAAGTGTTTGGTTTACTAGCAGTAGCCAACTGAGTTGCATCTGTTCCAGAACGATAACTGAGATCTTCGACGAATGAATCTCTGGACAGTTCAAGATCAGTCGTCAATGGAGATCTAGTTGAATCAGAACCAAACGATTTAGGGTTGAAGTCACTTGTTCTTTGTAGGAAGGGATGAAAATCAAGACTGGAAGAAGTGGAAGCCATTTCCTTTGAACTAGAAGATTTTAAACCAGTAGCAGGGCCAGGTAAATGAGAATCCTGACGAGCATGCCCATTCAATTGATTTTGAAAAGCTGGAAAAAAACTAAATGTGGGAATCCTGCTAGGATTGTTGACTGAGAAGCTTGGTACACGGCCCTCTTCGAGGCTTCGATACAATAGAGGATGCATTTGGGGATCCAACTCGGCGCCTTTATCTTCCATACGATTTCTATTATTCAGAGATTCACACTTTTGAGAAGACACACTAGCAGAATTAGGATTTAATACCCTGGTTTTGTCATGCACAACCTCGGTGGAACTAACAAGCTGGGAACTTCTGAGAGAAGCCTGTGATATAACACGGACTGCTGGTGGAAGTTTTACAGGAGGTAATTCCGGTGCCAATTTTACTACATTTGTAATACCAGGCTTTTGAGCATTCCGTGAATGCAAGAGAGATTCACAACCAAAGGCTCTGGAAGTTGCTCTCGTCGGTGGATACCCAGAACCTGCGTAAGCTTGGAAGGATTTGTGATTCACATGATGGGAATTTTCTAACCCATCTGAGAAATCACGTGCATGGTCTCTCTTAGAGGGGGTTTCTTTGTTTCCGTGATTTGGCACTTCCTGCGATCCACAGAATCTACTAGGAACTAAATTTCCAGGCAAACATCTAGAGTTAAGATTTGATGAAAATACTCTGGGTGCATTCGGTCCAGCAGTAATTGGTCTCCAATCTGCCAAAAATGCTTCGTGAACATATGCTTCCTTGTCCATGCCACCCTCTCCGTTTTCATGCCGAGGACCACAAAATTCCGTTTGATTATCCTTCATAAAGTCAAACACAATCAAGTCAAAACCAAAATGAAACAAAACACAACTAGTGACTTTTGTCTGAACAAGAATGGGCTTCCACAAATAGGAAACCAGTACGACAGGAAACCCAGATTTATTGCAAGGTAAAGATTAAAAAGTCAATATGATGTCTTTGCGAAAACTTATTCATTTAGAATATATGTGAATCTTATTTAAGAATGACATTGCTTCTTCACCCATCATTAAGAAATTATTGGTTCCTGAGACTACAACTAAAAGGTTTCCCACAGCTTTCAATTGATCAGACAGAAATCTGACAGTTATTTGTGCGGTTAAGTGTTAGCGTGAGTTAAACTACGGGTCAATATGCCCCTTGCCACAAGCCCAAAGAACACAGCCACCAAGAAACCATGCGTCTAATTGAAACAAGTGTGAACATGAATTCATGCTTGAGTGAATGAGCACAATGTTTACCTCCTCTGATACAGTTTGTGGGTTATCTATAGCTGAAGTCTTCCTTCTTCGTCTATTTGCTTCATAAATTCGATGTTTTTCCTTCTTACTCGACGGTGTCTTGTATGATTTCTGAGTCCCAATTGCAATACGCCACTGCCGGGGAAGTAGGTTAGGATCCCTATATGGGACAACAGCTCTCCAAACTGAAGTCCAGTCAAGTCTAAATGTCTTCAAGGCCTTTTTTTCCAAATAAAGTAACACAGCACAACGCACAATTATTTTTGATAAATAAATATATAGATCAGAACTCAGAGGTGAGCAAAAAAATCATGTAATTACCTCTTCAATAAGAGCTTTCTCATCGGCCGTGAGTGGAGACGTTTTCAACTTTCTTACAGTCTGAAGTACAGAAAATAGACATAACAACCTTTGAAAAGAGTTTAGATCAAAAGAATGTACCAAACAAGAACAAAATAATTGGAGAGCAATGTTCATATACTGGAATTCTATAGCTCTTTATAACTGTTGCATCTACGATTCACTAATAGCACACTTGCATCTTCATTAATTTTCAATGCCAACATGTGTAGATGCGGAAAGGGATATATACTGGTGCATGACCTAATCTCACTACCAGCAGT
>JAOWBH010221143.1:0-16768 GCA_028566215.1 Silene coronaria
CTATTTGGTATTGAGTATTGACCCCTTTCTATATGAGTAAAATATTTTAAAATATATTCAATTGATTTTAGATAATTAGATTCGATTTATATTTAACAGATTATACTTTAAGTGTATTTAATATTTTAAGTTCTTTTTTTATATTTTCAATCAGATATCTACTAATATTCCGTATTTTAAAACCGGGTTACTAGTTAGGAAAATCGGAGCTTGAATTAATCAAACCAAACTAATAAAAAGTTGGTGGTCTTTAAATTTTCAATTTGTCTTGCTTGTAATAGTCACAAGCCTCTCCCACTTACCAGTTACCCCTTTGCCTCACGTCATAAACTTCTGACGGATTTTTGTCCATCACCAATGAGTATGCCTCGCGTTATAAACTAGTGACGAATTTTTGTCCGTCACAAATGAGTATGGGTTTGAAATCTTAACTTTCACATTTAGCTCCTTGTGTTATCACACTTATCACTATGGTTTTAGCAATTAGTCTTGCTTGTGACGGGTCGGGTTTGAAAACGGGTAGCACAAAGCCTCCACTAACAAAAGAAGAGGACAGCAAAAAAATAGTGATGTCACAACAAAGTCATTAAAAGCTAGCTACACCAAAATTGGCTGGTGTAAGTGGTAAGACTCGCATCTCTTAAACAAGTGGTCAGGGGTTCGATTTCTGACTCTTGCGAATGAAAATGCCAAACTTGTGAGGGGTCTACCCATTAAATTACCTTCAGTACCCCGAAGGAGATTGCCCCAACTGTCAGTAGGGATACTCCTGTTCAAAAAAAAAAAAAAAAAAAAAAAAAAAATTAAAAGCTAACTACTATAATTAGCAGCCACGCAAAGTGTACATAAATTAGGGACCCCATAAAATGTGCTCAAATTTCAAGAATAATTAAATAGCTTGTTAATAGTCTAATTCCACATTATACATAAGCATAAATTCGTACTTGTAACGATTATAAGTTTGTGACGTCACATATTCAATTTAAATAATGTTAAAAAGGAAAAAGGGTTCTGATGACGACGATTATCAGCTAACATGAGAATGATTGAAGAGAAATGTAAAATGTGTCAAATGACAGTTCAGATGTTGATCACTTTTGTTTAGTTTTATACAGTTTACTATAAAGTTGATCAGGGTTTAGACATTTAAGGTACTCAGGAACAGGGAAATTGATCCTAAAGCGACAAACGAAATGTAGAAGAATCAGGATTGATATCGCGAGCTACCTGGAGAAGGTATTCAATGTCGACTTGAGGATAATGCTGTAAGAGATACAAGTTGGCTGCAAAGTCGCCCTCGAGTAATCTTCTTTTTATGCATAGTAGCATTGCACAACAGACCCGTAGAAGCATGTCCTGTAAAATGAACTAGCAGCATTCATACTGTAATACACAAACAATTAACAACTACTGTGTTGAGATTTTCTTAACGAGTAATCCGAACAATAGAATACAGACCTGAACACCAGAAGGATAGCTTAAAAGTGAATCCCAGATTCTCAATACAGTATTGAATGGGAATTCTTGAGTGAGTAGTAATGTAATCCATCTGAAGGCATAAAATTGAGGATTAACCTGTTACATATGTCGGCAACATAAGTTACGTTTACTCCCAACATGAATCCATTACATCTCTCCATCAAAGGTCCAGAACCAATGTACGAGTATTAAACTGCAGTAAGATCATGAATCGTGGTAGGTGTTTAATGACGAGGTTTATTCAAGCTTGTTTTTGAGAAGTATATTTTTGTTTTGAAGACATGTCCCCGTATCCTCATTTGCTTAAAAACTACTGTCCAAAATTCGTATCAAGTCGAGTCAAAATTTTGGAAATTTACCAATGTCCAACATCTCCAAATATCAGTAACTAGCATGTCATGAATCAGTATTTTCATACTAATAAATATTCCCTATTATCAATTATCATAAAAGCCTTATTTTGTTCCAGCCCTTAACATATCGGACAATATAGGCGCGTTAATTAACATGAAAATCCTTTAGGCAAATAACGCAACTGTCCATACTCACGCGTAACATATGTTTAATATCATGACTTCAAAGAGTTTCAGGAAGAGTTACCTTGCTTTCAAATTCAAGATGCCGCCATAGCTCCTCATCGTTGGCTTTTAACATCTCATGCAGCCTAGAGAGTGTAGAATGGATTCCGACAGAGCTATGATTGTCCAACTGTTGGCAGAAGTGATCGACAGAATCACTTAAGAGTCGAACAAAACATCCAAAACTGTCTGCTTCTGCACTGACCTGCAATGTACAATGTGCAATATGAAAAAATGTCACTGAAAAATGGTCACTAACAATATGAAAAAGGACACTAACTAAAAGGGTTGCTGACGATATTAAAATTACTTCTATATATATTCATAAATTCTCGTAAGAGACCGTCTCATGACAGAGATTGATCCATATTAGGAGGCAGTCATGTGTTAGTTCTATTTTTTAGATGGTTGAGTTACGTGAGTATATAGGCCTGGCAACTACTTGAATTACATTGGTCTCTACTATATTTATATGAGACGATCTCACAAAAGACAGATTGATATATCTATAGGGTCACTTTGATTTTTATTAAGCGGTCATGTACTCGTGACCGTCTTATCATGAGCCCAGCTCGATGGGGAAATTGTATCTGTTGTAGTTCATTAGCCATGATCGGGGATGAAGGATAAAAGAGCTTCTTGTTTGTAAAACAGAACTTGATAGCAAAACAAAGAGAAAGGAAAAGGCAAGACCAGCTATAAGGAAAGAAGTTTTTCTTACAGCATTTTCCTCGTCAATGTCAGTGCTAAATACATAGTATATTGGTGCCAGGACCTCATTCATCCCTTGCACGTAACGAGTCGTAGGATTGAGCTTCGCAAACAAAAGAAGTATGTTTCTCATAGATTCCTGAATATATCATACAATCAGGATTCAAAATCAATGCATAATGACAACATTGTCAATAGGAACGTTGATAATGCGTACAAGAACTCAAGGTTATAAAATTGCACAGTATAAGAGTGCGGTAAATTCAGATACCTTATTTTTGTTGCTCAGTGACGAGTCCCCAGAAAAGAACCTCAATTCTGGGTGTGTACGCTGCAGGTCTCGATCAATTTGCTCTTCAACCTGTGTGTACTGTGAGCGTATGCACTGTCACGGATTAGCAAACACATACAGAACTTGGAGTGTTTTGTATGAAACGGTCTTACATGTGTAACCAACATAAGCTCTTGTGTATTTCTCATTTAATTATGGGTTTGATGGACAACCGATAAGGGGTGATATAGCTTAACAAGAGGTCTCGAGTTTGATTGCCTAGGAATTCAGGGGTGTTAAGAAATATGAGACGGTTTTGCCAGCCGTTAACTCGAATCTAAATGGTGCAAGCCAAAGAAAAATTCACAGATTCTTGCGCAATGCGGTTTTAATACCCTGTTTACACAACTTTTAATAGCTACCATAATTTATGAGATGGGAAATGTATCTTTAGTGTATGATCTTAAAATAATTTAGCATAAAACCGTTTTACAAGAGGCTTGCTTAAAATAAATTATAGCATTAATGAGCTGGTTTTGTGATCGTCTCAGAGAAAATTTTGATCGTGAATTAATTAAAAAAAATCTCAAACAGTATCCATATACCTCAAAGAACTTTTTCCAAGTACTAGCGTCTCCAAGGCAAAGTGGATGATCTTCATTAGATACATCATGTCTTCTAAGTGATCCATCGTAAGAGTCACCAAACTCACCAGAGCTTGAAGCCTCTTTAGAACTCGAATATTGTGACTGCCTATGAAAGAAAAAACTCATTCAACAGAAACTCAAGATAGCCTGTAAATAGGCATCGGTTTTCCAATGAACTCAAAAAGGTAAATCTTACAGGAGAAAGAAGAAACTCTTCTTTTAGCTTCACATATTTCAGACGATTCTCACTCAATGATTGCTGCCACGCATCTTTCAAAGGGAGTAGGTACCCTAAGAGCAGCTGCAAGAATGTAATAGATCAAATCAGGAACCCTGCTAAAATCTGCAATCACTGTGTTAATAACACAGTGGCTGTTTTTGGATATGAAAATTGTGTTCAAAAAACACATTGAATGATTGCTAATTCACAATAAAAAGAGGTACAACAAGTTTAATGAGTTATGTTTCTTATTTCATCATGATCGAGAAACAAAAAATGGCGAATCTATGGCTCCATTGGAAATGGGAACGTATGACAGCAGGAGCAAAGTTAGAAACAACCAGAAAAAGTTGTCATCACAACAAAATGAAAATAGCAAGTTTTCCCTGCTTCAAAACTCTCTCATTTCAGCACCGACAAAATATAATTCAATCCAATCAGGGGGTGTTAGGTTGGCTCCATTGGAATAGATAGGAATGGAATGGAAATTCAATTGTTTGGTTGAGGGGATTTTGGAATGTAATTATACATAATACTCGATTCCAACTTCACTCAACCCCTTGGAATCCCATACCCACTCTCCCCACTAGGATTCAAACTCGATTCCTCCATTCTACAACAAACCAAAGAACTATGAGTCCGGATTTAGAACGGCATACCCATGGTGTCATATTCCATTCTATTCCATCTTCTTGAACCAAACGACCCCTTAATTTCAAGCTAGCAAAAAACAATAAATCCTATTTAGGCGAGCAACCCAGCCAACCAAGTAACTGTCTAAGAGCTCGAGAAACACCCATTGAAATGATTCCCTCATCAAACTAAGGCTTCACATCTATATGCACATACTTTTTGACACATGCTCAAATTGGTTGAAATAGAGAGAAACATGCCCAAATAATTATGTACTTGAATGACAGAATGTTCATAGCAAACAACATATGCACTTAGAGACTTAACCCATCAAACTTGTTGAACCCGTAGACACTAGCACAAGTCATTCATACCAAGTACCACCATTGAGCTCAAATCGGATTATAAATGATCGGGCACTATGTAAACCAAGTAGAACTCCCCACATACATTCACTAACAAGGATTACTTACAAAGATTCATAATCATCAAAAGATCCAAAATCACCATATCATTACCTTCCAAGTAGTTGCGCGGAGGCTTCCTCCACCAGGCAATCCAGTACTAGCTATTCTTTGCAACTTCTCCAAATTTATCTCATTTTGAGCCAACTATCCATCACAATACAAGCAACCATACAAAACCATTGATTAATAACCAAAGTCTCAATCCCAATATGATTTGAGGTCGGCCAACATGAATATCATTCCAAAAACGCTTAGGCATGAGCTCGATAATGCAAAACATAAAGTACTAGAAGCTACAAACAAACAAAACCCTTTAAGGCCTTGATCAACTAAAATCTCAACAATCACATTTTTTACCCAAGGTTTCAAAATAATTGATGCACCACCATGGGCAATAAAAGCTTAATTACTGTGATCAAACAATCCCATATTACCTTAATTTCAACCTTACTAACTTTGATCAGATATATTCATTTTTTGTCACTCGGAAACAGACACTTTGTGTTGCTAGCACAAGGGTAATACCACATACATCCGACCTCCCTTACCCCGCAATTTGTGGATACTAAATTAAATCCGCATAATGATTACCCAACATGGTATAAATTCAATTGATTATAGAATTACTAACATCATAACCAAATCAAACAAAAACTTGCATTAAAAAAATCCAATTTTTACCCTAAAAAAAAGTAATGAAATTTTCACCTCATACTCAAGATCAGAACTTTTTTCATCTTCATCGATAAAATTCATCAAATTGGGACGAAACCCATCTCCAGAATGTTTAATTGAGACCCTAATATCAGGAGACTCAAACCCATGTGGGTTAATTACTTCAAGCTCCTCACCCGACTCGAATCCGGACTCAACTTGTTTATCAAATGGGTTCATTGAAGACTTGTTCTTTTCCTTAGGCATCGCTTCAGTGACTCGATAGATGACTCGGCAATGGAGGAAAAGGGACGAATTTGAGTTCCATTGAAATATGATTTGTTAGTTATGTTTCCCTCCATTTTTGAATGGTAGGTAGGGTTTTACTTAATTAAAAAACAAAACAAAAAGTGGCTTCTAATTAAACGGGTCAACCAATTCGGGTTTGTTAGGGATTGAGAAATTATCGGGTCGGTTTGGGTTTTGTTTTTATTGGGTAGGGTCAATAATTAAGAGAGATAAAATACATTTAATATCATTTTGCTTTATTTCATGTCTTTTTTTATTAATTAGAGTTATGTTTTGTCGGATCATTTTCAGGTTGGGTGGTTTCGGATTGGGTCATTTCGGGTATTCGGGTCAATTTCGGGTCAACAGAACTCGGGTCATGTTCGGGTCATTTCGTGTTCGAGTCACATTCAGGTGTTGTTGTTCGGGTCAATTTCGGTCTCGGGTCAAAAGGGTCGGTTTAATTTTGCCTAGTCTATTTAGTACTCACTGGTCTATTTAGTACTCACCGGTCACTAGCAGGTAGATATGATAAATGGGTTTATTGGGTAGACCTGGGTTGGGTTCGTTTAAACGGGGTCAGTTTGGATCTGTCGTATTAACTGACTCACTTTCACCAAGTCACCGGTCACGGCAGATTGGGTAAAGGGGTTTATCGGGTGGGTCTGGGTCAGGTCCGTTGGACAGGGTCAGTTTGGATATGTCGTATTATCGGATTAGTTTGGGTTTTCTCGAGTTTTGGGTATGTTGGCCGAGTCATTTTATGATCATGCGAGTGGGGTTATTTCGTGTCTGAGCCATTTTCGGTCAAGGATTAAGAGAAAAAAAAGTATGTTTAGTGTTATTACCTTATTTTAGATTAGTTTAGATAATTGTTAATTGATTCCTTTTTTTAACATAAAGAATATTAAGCGTGCTTTTAAATTTAATTTGTCATTTTAGATCTTTTTTGTTCAATTAAATTAAAGTTATGTTTTGTCGGGTCATTTCGGGTAAGGTGGTTTCGAGCCGAGTTAGTTCCATGTCAACAAAACTTAGGTCATGTTCAAGCCAGTCGGGTTGATTCGGGTTTTATGTCAAATTTAGGGGTTGAAATTCAGGTCAATTTTGGGTCTTGAATTAGCTTTTTCGGGCAAGGTCAATTGAGTCAGGTTGATTTTTTGTCAAGTCTTTCTAATTACATCATCGGTAATATTAATTATATACAACAATAAGTCTCAAGATGTATATATCTAAGATTAAAACGCGTCAAATACATATCACTTGCATAGATAAGACATTTTTTTTTCTAATATTTAGGCATTTTGTTTTTGTCTTATCTATGAAAGTGGAAGCAATTTAACCCGTTTAAAGTTTAAAGTCGGATAATGTCCGATTTAAATAAGAATTTGTCATGTCTAATTTACAAGTTGATTTCTCAATACTATTACGAATTGCGATTATACTAATTTCACCTGCATGAAACATAAGCTACAAACCTCGATCTTGACTCCAAAAGTATTGACTTAATTACTTGCACTCCGATTCAACAGATTATTTACGTTTTGTAAAATACTTCTTACAACAGAATAAAAACGTAAAATATTTGTTGAATAAAAGGATTTAATTACTATTTATCACATAGAAACGTTAAGAATAAAGGACATCACTATTTATATCACGTGAAAACTCTTCTCAACCAAGGAAAAAATCCACGACTCTCTCGACAAATTAATCACTAATAAGATATTACAAAGATTTTTAGAGTACATTCACTTTTCTCTTTTTAGAACAAGAAGTATTCTCACATGTTCTTATTAATTTGTATATGTTTTGTGTGTTATAAAACTACTACCACCAACTAAGTGATTCTCGAAACTTCTAATCGTCGTAATTGAAACAATTCTATAACCTATTGTCACTAATTGTCGTAATTAAAATTAATTGTATGTTTCATTTTTCAAAACGTAATTAATCTAGGCATTTGTATTTGAAACATTAACACTTTATTTCAACATTTACTATGAGATTAATTAATCCAAATATTTAAAATGGTTGAAATTTAATTATGTAACTTTTGGTAATACATTAAAAGTAATTATACGTTGAAGTTGTCCTACACTATATTAACATCACACAACACAATACCCTAAATCATCACTAAATACTCTTATCATACATTTTGTAAACATTTAAACAAAAAAAAAAAACACATTTTATAAACATGGAATCACTTTCAGTTACAGTATTTTTATTGTCATTTCTAATCCTTTCAACTATGTCATCAGCAACAAGCGTAGTCGATTTCTGCGTAGCAGACTTGGAATATCCCGTAGGGCCGGCCGGATTTCCATGCAAGAATCCGGCAAATTTAACGGTCGATGACTTTGTATTTTCAGGCTTAGGTATCCCAGGGAACACCTCTAACGTATTCAAGTCCTATATAACATATGCAATCGACAGAACATTTCCTGCTTTAAATGGAATGGACCTATCAATGCTCCGACTTGACATCGATGTAGGTGGAGTTATCCCGATCCACTCACATCGAGTTTCGGAACTAATTATGGTAATTGATGGCCCGATCCTAGCCGGATTTATTTCAGGAGATTATAGTGTTGTATACTATAAAAAGTTAAACAAGGGTGACATAATGATATTCCCACAAAATATGTTACATTTTCAAGTAAATTTAAGTGACAAACCTGCCCTTGCGTTTGTTAGTTTAAATAGTCAAAACCCTGGCTTTTTAACTACAACCAATGCTTTGTTTAGTAACCCTTTACCAACTAAGGTGATTGAGAAGATCACTTTGTTTGAGGCTAAACAAGTCAAGAAGTTGAAGAAAATCTTTGGTGGCACTAATTGATTTTTCTTCTTATTGTAACGTCACTAGGGGTAGGGCGTATTCAGAATCAAAATTTTAGGTAGCAAAATTAATTCTTAAAGTTATAAGTTATTATAGCTTAAGACCGTATTTTTAAAGATTTTCAAGTAGTGAAAATCAATAGTCTCAACTAGGGTTATTGGATTTTCGAGTAGCAGAAATTAATAATTTAAAATTGTTATTTGTATGACATGAAGATGTCGTGTCATTTTATTATAGTAGAATAAAAGAATTTGTTACTTAAGTTTCCTTCCATTTTTGGGTTTTAATTAGCCGTATTAACTTGAACCATACTTGAATCGATCAATTGATCAAACGTGAAAATGCTAACCTAAGATTCGAAATTGACCTGAAATGCAGAACATAAATGTGAACCAAAACCAAATCGAGCCAATCCAAGCCGAACTTGAGCCAGTTTTTATTAACTAACTTGACCCGAGCGTAAATCACTAGGATTGAACCAAAATGACTAATTTGAAATTGGTATTAATTCCATTAAATAAAGAATCAAATATCACACCTAATTTATCAATTTGCTAAACGAACGTAAAAATTAGAGGTAGCAAAAAATGACACGACACGAACTTGACACGAAATTAACGGGTTTGAGTTGAGGCTTAATGACCCATTTATGTAAGCGGATCGACACGAACACGACACGATATTTAATTGGGTTGGGTTTGGGTCGAGCTCTCTAGACAGAACCCGACACAAATGACTCGTTTTCTAAATTAATCCTAATTTTTCTTGATCCTGTATCACATAAATATACTTAAACTTTCCAATTATGGACATGAGACAAAAACACGACACAAACCTGGCCCGAAATTAACAAGTTGGGGTTGAGGCATTATGACCAATTTATGTAAGTGGGTCGACATGAACACGACACGAAATCGGGTTTGGGTTGGAGAGTTTGTGACCCGTTTACATGTGACACAAACACGAACCCGACAAGACCCAATCTGTTTGCCAGGTCTAGTAAAAATCACATGTTTTAAATGATTTTTTAAAAACTCATTTAAATTGTTGCATTTGTTCGACATGTAATTATGTCATCATAATGTTTTTGCTACAACCCAAATGATTAAGAAATTAAGAAAAATAAGTGAAATTGTTAATTAAATATTAACATTAAAAGAATAATAAATATCACTTGATAATTAAAAGGAAAACGAAATATGAATCTTCGGAGCTTACGTGAATTTATTTATCACAGTTCTTCCTTTGTAACCTATCAATTTCGATTGAACAGTTACATTTTTTTTTTTTTTTCCATCTTATTTTCCGATTGCATCAATAACGTAGAAAACGTAATGGATGGTTTATTTTTTTACGGGGTACTTTTTGACACAAATTCTATCGTAAGAAGGTAGTCATCATTTGTTGGCCCAATTTTTGCATGGTCAAAAGACGCATGATTTTGGTGCAAATAATAGAAAAAATAAAATTAAAAATAAATAAGTAATAAAATCATTAAGCATAAAAATATGAGATTAAATTTAAAGAAAAACTATATTTAACTCAAATAATGACTCAAATCCAGGTAATTTGGGATCATTTTGCAGTAAGTGGATTATATATCCGATGTACTACTACCAGTTCTATAGTTTCTGAGCAGTATAACAAAATTTTTGAATTTTGTTTTAAAAATTATGAGTTTTATTATAAAGTTTTTGAGTTCATTAAGCTCAAAAAAATTACAATAAAACTAAAAAACATTACATATAAGCCTAGTGAAATTTGAGTTTAGTCATTTTCTTGGGTCATTCTCAACTTTTGCGACTTATCCAAGTTTTAATAAGCATGCCCATAGGCAGGGGTGGAGCTAGGTCGGGGCCTCGGGGGGTTAACATGGGAGCTTGTCTGAGTTGGTGGATGAAACTTTTCGAGTTTTTAGTTTGAATTTTCCAACTTTTTGCAAGTTTCCCTTAAATCACTACCCGTCCATCCCCGCAGAAATTTTTCGCCCTTGCCGGTGTCTCCGCTCTTGCCTATTGGGCTAAGGTTGATAATGCTAATTGTTATAGGCTTGTTGAAACTTGAAGTCCTTTTGATAAAAAACAATCCAAAAGATTAGAGAACAGCCCATTCAAATAGTCCAGCCCGTTCACAAGCCTATAAAAGGCACATATTCATTGCCCAATTTAACGGTTATAAGGTTCAGTCAATTTAATTCGGTTCGGACGCGGTTCGGTTCGACCAAACTCCGAACCTTAACCGCACCGTTTCTAACGGTTATAAGCGGTTCGGTTAATCGCTTCGAACGGTTATTAGCGGTTCGGTTAACGGTTAACTGAAAATCGTTTTATGTATACTTTTTTTTTATTTTTTCCATTTCACTTTACTTTTTCAAGTGATTTAATTAAAATTTTAATATATATTATACATAACCATAAAATTAAGTAGATATACTTTATTATTAATTAATTTATGAGTTTTTGAGTTTAAATGCACTAAGAAGATGAAACAAGAGAGTATACTTTCTATATAATATCATTTTTTGCTTAATTTTCAGTCGAACGGTTCGGTTTGGTTAACCGGTTTTCTAAAATAGCGAACCTAAACCGAATCGTTTTCATGACAAACTTCACGGCTCGGTTCACCGATCCGTTATGTCTGAACGGTTCGGTTAACCGAACCTAAAAAATGCATTGTTTTCGATTTTTCGGTTCGATTATTGGGTTCAGTTTATTTTGAACACCTCTAAGCATGCCTATAGGTAGTGGTGGAGCTAGGTTGGGGCGTTAACATGAGAGCTTGTATAAGTTGGTGGATGAAAATTTTCGAGTTTCTAGTCATAATTTTCCAACTTTTTGCATGTTTCCCTTAAATCACTACCCGTCTGTCCCCGCAGAAATTTTTCGCCCCTGCTGATGTCTCCGCTCTTACCTATTGGGCTAAGGTTGATAATGCTAATTGTTATAGGCTTGTTGAAACTTGAAATCCTTTTGATAAAAACAATCCAAAAAGATTAGTGAACAGCCCATTCAAATAGTCCAGCCCGTTTGCAAGACTATAAAAGGCCCATATTCATCGCCCATTTGCAAAAAAGTTGAAATAAAATATTTGGACGATTTACTACTACTTTCATTCCATTTGTAAAATACGTGAGATGTATTTTAATCAAATATATTAAATCTAATGTAATAAAGAAACTAAGAGAGTATTATATATTTATGCCCGATAATATTATGGGACTATCATGCAAAAAATTTATAATCATCAAATACTATGTATAATCTTATTATACTCCCTCTATCTCGGTCATTTGTTGTCGAGTATCTACAAGGAGTTGAGGACCGCATCAGTGTATCATGCAGTCGATTGTCTAGGATAAATATCTTGAAACTGAATACTAGAGGCTTAGCAACAGTATACTATATTCCCCATCATTACACACAACAGCAGTATCAAATTTCTGGAAATGTTACAGAAATTGTCGCAATGATTGGTGAAGAAACTAGAACTAAACAGAAAATGAACTTGCAAATGCATTAGTGACCAAAACATAATACCTCCTATAACACTTGGGAAAAGGTGCTTAGAACAAGTAACCAACATAGCGCCTACACGTTACGGACACTTGAATCACTTGGACTTGGATGATTTCGACTTATGTGATCCTTTATGGAACGCTCCTTTGCTCGATGATGTCTTCTGGGATGGCGGTTTACCTCCTGATTTCTTAAAAGGCTTTGATTTTGGTTTTAACTTGCTAGAGTCTGTTGACATCTTGCCCTTTTTGCTGCTTTGGCTCTTCTCTTTTTGCACATTAATCTTTCTGACAGCCTTCATAATACACCGAATAGCCATGAGCATATTTGCACAGGGAAAAGGAAAAATGTGTACATAATTTCAAATTCAACGATTCTTTATCAAGGAAAGGGTTTCAGAAGGAAATAGTTTATGCTGACAGGTTTCAAACCCAGGATATATAAGTGTTGCCTCTCAATACAGCGATAAATAGGTTATTTCAGTCGGTATGTTTTGAATTTGAGTTTGGCTGTGTCATTTCGGGTTCAGGAATGTTTCATGTTTGGGGCAATCAGGTTAACGGGGATGTCAGTTAGGGGTAAGTAAAATTTGGATAGGGCAAGGTCAGTTCAGGATATGGATCATTCTATTCTGCTATGGATCGGTCAATGCGAGTGGGGTTAATTTTAGTTTTGACGGGTATACCAATAAAAAACATTACCAATTAAGCAAGCTAACCAGAGAAATCCTGTATGAATTATGTGATCATACCTTGTCAATATTAAGCACACCGCCGTTATGCTTAGAGAGTATTTTGTTCAAACACTGGTCGGTTTGCTCTTTCTCCTTTGCACTCATCCCTTTTCCTTGGACAACCGGTAAGAACTATAAGTCACAATTAAAGGAGTATGTAAGATGTTGATGCCGACCAAAAGATCAAAGACAACTTCCAGCCAAATAGAATACAAATATCCAAACCTTTCTATGTTTCCCATCGGCCTTTGGTTTTTTCTCTCCAGCTACCTTCTTATCAAACTTTCCAATACTTGCTGTAGATGTTGCGGCATGACCAGCGACTTCCCCTAGCTCACGTTTACCAAGCTTCTTTGGAACAGTCTGACTACCAGTAATGGGTAGTGCTTGAGCAGCTAGTTGGACATGGCTGGCGAAATAATTGAGTTAAGAAAAGAGTTCCCAACTTTAATTCACAATAATATGATGCTTTACCGAAAGTTGTTGGTCTAGTTCGTATTTCAAAGATTATAGCCGATGTGTTTAGTAGTTTTACTTAAAACATCAACTGTTACGATTAAGTTTAAAAGTGGCTAAAAGTTCACTTCGGTGGTAATATCCTTGTCCTTTGAGCAAAAATCAGAGAGCCGATGTGCCAATATCCTTGTCAGTACGGGTGTTTATTTGAGAAACCAGACAGCTCAGGATAAATTAATGCCCATACATAAGAACAGATCTATTTGGAGATAACCTTCACGATTTTGTCGGCAGATATTATATATCCTTTACTAAGTTACTTTAGTTATGCTTACACTCACTAACTTCATTCTAATAGACAAATTAAATTTGACTGCAATAATCCATAGTAAAAAAAAGATACCTTGGCAAGGCTCCAACTTTTGCAGCTTCCTTGAGATTCTTCAAGCGATTCTTCTCGTGTTTATCTGCTCGTTCTTTCCTACCTTTTTTTCTCTTTGCAAAAGGATCCTCTCCAAGCTCTGCAAGTAAAAACACGATATGACTACATTAATTACTTCCTCCCCTGAGCCAAGTGAATCCAGGACTAAGGGTTAGGGTAAGAATCGTAAGATGAGAAATCGACGAGAAAATCAATGCTCGCATTGCCATGTTCTTACCATCACTAGGCTTAGCTTCAATAATTGGATCATCGTTTTCATCATTAGCACGATCATACCCGTACGTGCGCTTCCATGTACCACTCTTCTCATCATATGCAATCTTGTCCTTCTTGCGATTTTTTATGCCTGGAGAAAGAGAGCAGGAACCAAGCAGAGTTAACTAATGTCAACTGCAAAAATAAAGCCAAGTGTTCAAGTAGTAGGAAAGTCCATTGGCAGCTCACCCTTTTCCTCAGCAAACAATTCCCACCTTGTTTTTGGCTTTGGTCTTGGCAGCTAAACAACGAAGATAAATGATACATTAGGTTAACCAGTGAAACGTAAAGTACTAATTTTAAGCTGCAAACAATAATGTATACTCATAATTAATCAGAAATAGGTTCATACGATTAAAATCATGAGACACGAGCCCTTGCAAGAGACAACTTTGAATATTTCAGAAACAAAAAAAACTTTCCAGGTTTTCAGCAGACCCCAGTGACCTACTATAATGGATTTTTTTTTAAGAAACGGATGATAAAATTTTGAGATACCAAGCTAAGTGCAGCATTACTAAAGCTATCATTGAGGTTTTTTAAATATACCGAAGATTTCTCCTAAAAGAAAAATGGCTATCGTGTTTGTCACATAACTGCTTTTCGTGTGACCAAAATAGAGTCGAGAAACCACAACACTCCAATATAATGAGTAGCCAGACTAGCTACAATTTACTATGCCTGAATGCAGATGTGGAAGAGTAACCAAAGAAACAAAGATATGACGACAATATTTGCGGAGCAGCAAAACTTCTAACTGGTTCTATGACAAGTGCTCCAACAACAATAAAATCAGTGTTCCATTAACAAAAGATTGCACCAACAACTCTTGCTTGGATACAATAACTGAAGGAGAAAAGCAAAAAGGGGAAGGAGAATCAGGAATGGAGTAATGTAGTTTTACAACCAAATATTTCCAGAGTAAGACGGATTTTGATATGCTTTGTACTTTGTAAACAATGGGTTATTAAGGCCATTAGTCCCATGACAAACAAAATATTGCACAAAACATAGCACAATAGATTTTTGTTGATAAAATAGTCAAGTTAGAAAAATCGAGCAAAAACCCTTACATGCTTCTGTCTAGGAAGTCTCGTGGTTGGTGTTGGCAAGGATATAATGGGTCCGTCCACATCTTCATTCGCAGGCAAGTTGAAAAGGAAATCTACAATTCTTTGTGCAGCTTCAGTTCCGGCTTGCAAGCATGACTTTACCAGCTCTTGCCTTCATTTTGTCCCACGAAACAAAAAAAACGTACACACCATTAATCCCTCACACACATTCCAAATTTCAAGCATAACCCTATATTACTTCGACACTTCACTTTAGACCAAAAATAAAATATTCGCAGAAAATAGCCGTATCTGACACTCCGCCATGTGTCAGACACTGTGTCGTGTTGGAGAGTCATGGTAACACAGCCATAACCAAACAAACTTTAAAGGCATTAATGACACTCCTGAAAACCGTTACACGGGAAGTAGATCAGATCTAACTACACAAAAATTACATCAGATTGGGCTGATTTCTACAGCAACCCAATCGACTATGATTGATGTATTTCACCATGGGCAATTAAACAAAGTATACTGAAAACCTTAATATTAGCAGTAAACAAGAAACATACAACAACAACAACTAAAACAACAGCAACAGCAATAGCAACAACAACAATAACAACAACAACAACAGCAGAATATGACGGGGTCGGCTAACATGAATCATCATCTGAATCCATCTAGGTAGCAAAATATTACAAGAAAATACCATGAAACCCCAAAATATCCAATAAAAGTAAACTTTTCATACTGAAAAGCTTAACATGGGCAGTGAAAAAACCTAATTACCAACAAAATTAGTTCATACTGAATAATTTCAACAGCAACCCAACTAACAAAACAACAAAAAAGGGGTAAAATTATATGAAAAACAAAATACAATACAAAAAATGCTAAAAATAACATAAAAAAATCAAACTTTAAGCAATAAAAATAACAAAAAAATTAAAAAGAATCAAACTTTTTTATACCTATTAGAAGGAATTGATTTGAAATGATGATTAGGGTTATATGCTAAAAGATTACCCCCATCAATTTGAATTTCTTTCTCAATTTCCATCTCATCCATTTCACTTTCTCTCTCTAAAAAAAAAAGGTTTATTTTGTTCTGAAAAAAAATGAGGGGTTTTATTTTTCTTGACCTAAAAAAACCAAGTATTAAGACCCTAAAACGCCGTCGTTTTATGTCAAATAAGGTTTAAAATATGTCGTTTTAAAGCCCACCAAGTCAAAGATTGACACTTGCTATAAATTAAAAATAAATCTTTAACATTTGCCGTTTCCTCTAAAACCCTTAATTGCTCAAAACCCTAGCCCCCCTTTTTTTCCCCTCTCTTCAGTTCATCAATTATTCAATCACCATGGTATATACTTAACTTTATTTTATTTTATTTTTATTGTTTTTAGTTTTAATTTCTTCAATGTTTGAATCTTTTATTGGGTTTTAGTTATTTATTTGAAATGATTGATTTTGTAGGTAGATTAGCTTAATTATTTGAGTAAATTTTATTGA